>JAYRBT010000002.1:4048464-4122053 GCA_036023395.1 Myiotriccus ornatus
TTCAAAGGGAACACTTGACTTTGTTCGTGTCAGCCTGACTTCACCAGGTTGCATAACCAAACTAGGTTACACGGACCCGACACTGACAGTTGATTCTATTTAGACTGTTAGGGAGTCAAAATAATTATTATTTTATCGATAATAAGAACTCATTGCAACAGTTTTGACCCTCAGTCTCACAGCTTGTTGACAGCAGGAGGAAAATCAGTGTGTTGTGATGCTTGACCTGAGTTGTCACAGTAAGACAGAGCCTACCTCCAAAATTTAATTAATTAATTTAAAAATGTTAAAACTGGGGATAATGCTGTAGAAGCCACTCAAAAATGCAGACACTCAATATTGTTTGAGTACCCTTTAAAAAACATAAGTCCAAGACAACTTTCTAGCAGTGAAAAAGGTGCACTTTCCTTTCCTAGCCACGTTTGAAAGAAGGTATTCTCCTTCTTCCTCACTGAAGTACCTTTTTCCCTGGGAAGGGCTGACCTAAAAACCAAGGTATTTAAAAAGCAAATTACTGTTTAGAGTTAAGTACTTTCATAAATGGGAGTTCAAAACAGAAACATTCAAGTATCAAGTTAGAACAAAGGGTTCAATCTTTCTTTACACAAAACTTTCATTTCAGTGAGTATAAATATCTACAACTACACACATCTAACAGACAAATTATCTCCTCACGCCTCATAGGTATACCTCTAATTTCTGTCACAAAAGTCACGGATATCAGACCTCTTCAAATAATTAATAATAATAAATCCCTAAAGGTACATTCCAACCTGACTTCAAGCAAATTAAAGACAAAACAAACTTTTACATGCAACGTTAAAATTCAAAACAGGAGATGACCTCTAATGCACCTCCCCCCAGTGGAAGGTTCTCATCCACAAGCAGATTTAATTAAATTTAGCTCTTTAGACTGATTAGGGTTAATAAAGCAATTTGTTAATAGACCGTTTTATTATGTTTACAATACAATGTTTTGTTGGACACCGTGTAAGGGTCACAGGCTGCCAGGCACTGGTTTTTCACCCTCTTCAACTGCACCGATTTTATATGAAATTTAAAAGAAGGGCCCAGAGTCATCACAAGCACTGGAGAAGATCAGAAGTCTAGTACACAAATTAAATTGTATGAAGGACCCCACAAGAGATGCCACCAGAGAGGATTATTTTGATTTTATATGTAAAGCAAACCACATTTCAAACTCACTGTATACAAGAGAACTCTTTTAAAAATAAAAATTCAGCATATGCAAGAGAACCATTGCAAAAACTGTGATATTTCATGCCCCTCACCACTAAATACTTCTGTTAAGCAGTGGATGACCCCTGTGCGTAAAAAGCGTTTGGGGAGAGCCAGGTGGGAAAGAGTTGCATGGAATTCTTCAAATTGTACCGCCTTCCTGCAGACAGACTGTGTTTCTGAATAACTTAGATATTCTGCTACAGCAAACAGCCCACAGCTCTCCCTCAGCCTATCCATTTCCTCATGGAAAAGCCAGGACACTTCAAATACAGGCTGGAACTCTCCATTTGTAACATCTGCCAAGGAAATGCCAAAACTTGCTTGAAAAATCTGATTTAAGGAAAAGTGTCTATATCCAGAGACACCACCTTAAGAAAAGCCTGGTGAAACTGCCTTTTCTTGTTAGTACAGCTGTACACTGCAGAGTATGGATAACAGCTTCTACTACACCGTGCTTTACTGGATTTTCTGTCCTTCAAGCACAAAAATCAAACTTCAAACATTTAGCAACGGCGCTCTAAGCACGTCTCTTCAGGAGGGGAGCCAAGTTCTACACTCCGGTTTGCAGAAAAAGCACACAGGAAATTTCACAAAGAAAACGTTTTAAAAATTCATACTTGTCAAGTCATTTCAAGAGACCTGTCAAAAAATAAATTTAAAAAAAAATCTTAAAAAAAAAAAAATCACACTGTACACCTATATCTCACTTTTACAACCAGTTCAAAAATTTGTACCTACAAGACACACTTACCTGGCCAGCGGACCCGAGTCACCCACTCATGCTGCTATTATTCCACAACCCATTCCCTCACGGAAAGAGGAATTCCCGGAGAGAGTCAGGACATGCCAAGACAACTTGCCCAGGGTGCGATGGTGCTGCACAACCCATCAGCTCGGATTAAAGCTAAAAAAACAGCATTGTTTAAGAAACGATTGGACAGCTTTTGCGTGGGGGTGGGATGGGATTAGTGCATCCAAACTGGGTCTGAGCCACAACAGATTACCTGGAGAATCTGTGTCCTAACCCTCACTAACAAATTAGTTTAGTTTGAAATACATTACCAGGCCACACACACCTTGTCAGTGGTACAGCAGAAAAATAACCTTCTCGGCTACTTACTGGAGTTCTGGAAATCAAAGAAAGCCATTCAGAATACATCAGTAGCAGAAGACAGAGACAGCTCTCCCCTGCTCAGGTCCTTTCTTTGCTTGCTCCATTTTTCCCTAACAGCAATTACCACCCAGCAGATACAATTATGACTTTTATCCTCAGTCTCACAGTCTATTTAACACCCAAATTGTGTTGATTGGTAAGTTTAATGTCAGGAACAGCTGTGTTTGAAAAATGGCAAAGCAACAAGAAGCGGGGAGAGAACAGGACAAGCCAGCAGCAGCTCAGCCCTCGGAGAACCACATTCTATTAGAGGAAATTACAATGAAAACCCAAATCTCTTAAGGTTTCCTCCCAGCTCCCAAGGTGCACCCAGCAATCTTACACCTGACGGCTGTATTCACAGAACTCTGTTCTTTTGGCACACTGTAGTGATTTTATAGTGGGAAGATTGAAAGAGCAGACTTGTTAAGCCAGAAGCACAGGTAGCAGATCCCAGAGAAGCATCTCTAGGTAATGCAAATCTAAGAAGCTTGTTTCTGCATTAACAGGTTGAGCCTCCCCAAAAAATGAGGATTTTTGTAAAGAGTATAGCTCACTACAAAACCACTGATCTTTATTTTCTAATGCTAAATTTGTAGATTGCTTGGTTAGACAACAAGTTACCTCTTGCCTGAAAATTGTTGTTAAGTCTGGCAGGTTATACTTATTCCATCAGTGATACAAAAGCATTTCATCAGCACACACAGAGAACCTTTTTTTGCTTGCTCTAGTTCACCAAATAATGATTTTTTCCCAGGGTAATTAAACAAGAATGGACAAATATTACTAAAACCACTGTATAAGCCTCTATAAATAAAACACTGACATTATCCCTTGTATCCACACACAAGCACACTATTTCCCAGAGCCCCTGGATTCCTCCACAGTTCATTTAAAGGTTAGGTCACATCACTGTTTCAATGTACTCATTTCACATCGGGGCAGATTTAAATTTCATATTTAAGAGACAATGGAATGGTATGACCTTTGGGTATCCCACAACATGTCCCAGAAGCCCACTTTCATTTTCAACAGATGTTGAATCAACATATTTGTCAATGTAAATCCTCTTAGAGCCCAGCAGTACATTCAGCAAAGGAAGAAAACCAAGACCAGCACACCCACATTTCATATGGGAGAACCGACAACTTAAGGAAAACAGTTTACGGGAAATACACATTTGTACAGCAAAGCAACAGCATTGTAGACCATCAAAATATTAACTGACTTATTTCCTAAAAACACATAACGTTAAATCTACTATTTTCCTAGCAAGTCCATTGAAAGGACTTGAAGTTTACAATCAGAGAGAAGCAAGAAGAAATACAGATTTAAAAAAAAAACCAAACTAGTAGGCTGTTTTCTTTTAGTGTTCATAGTCAGCAGAAGCAAATATGGCTTCACGGGCTTATGTGAAGACTGTAGCACATCAGCACCAATAAAAACAGCCCTATCTGAACTGACTCTGAAGCAACATGTGTTTTAAAAGGGAAAAAATGTGAAGCCACAAGAGTCTGATAGGAGACCAGAGCCCAGGGATTTTTCTGCATGTAAAGCACACCAAGAGCCTTTCCTTGCTCTCCTGTCATCCTAGTATGTTAGCTGATAAATGCTCCATAATTAGAAGACCCAAGTGGGGATGCCTGAAATCCATCTGACCTGAGGGAACGAGTTTAAAAACCTGACCCAGCTTTTAGAGTGCCAGATACCCATGTATTACGTTTCTGTCTACTGGAAGGGGCTGGCAACGGCAGACAAAATAGACAGACTCAACTAAACATGGTATTCAAACGTGGGATTAGGGAGAGGTTATTTTGGGACATAGGAAGTACTCAAACGAGGAAGGCAAAGAAAAAAAAAGAATATTGAATTTAAACCAGATACTGGCGTAGGGAAAGGTCACAAGATACGCAAAAGCAGAAACCAAGAGGGAGGAAACATTACTCCTCTGCATTCCCTGTCTGTGCAGAGCTCTGCACTCTGGGCATCTCTTGGACTGCAGGAATGGTTTGCAAAGAGTCACCACTGGGACAGAGGCATCATCACTTCACTGCAGGCAGTATTAACACAAGCCACTGCCCAACCAGCTAAACCAGTAAACACGCAAATAAACTGTATTTGTGGAACTCTCTTCCAGTAAGCCTTTCCATTCTGGGAGAGATAAATCAATCTGATACTAATTACACCCAAAAACTGCAAGTAATGACATTATGGTAGGAAAAGCCCAGCTCTGAGGGATCTGTTTTTGAGGAAGTCAGTCAGGGATACCATCTTGCTTGTTTCTTTGATAGAAGTTTGAATACAGATCGAATAATCCACTCTCATTCACATAAACCTTCTGACAGCTCAGAGGAAAGAAAACTGTTGCTCTGAAACCCAAGTATCATTTGTGCTATTCTTCACACACCAGTGATAACAAGCACTGCCCCTACCTAATTATCAGGTATTAAAAACACGAAAACGTTCATGATGATACATCTGGTAATTTTGGTTTACCAAAGACTCCAATTTCTTGTACAGCAGCATATAAAATCTAAGTATTTTGTCCCAGAGCACAGGAGCTCACAAAGCATTGGAGGACTGGAAGGCATCCAGTGTTTTTGCAAGTATAATGTCAGGATTAAGCTGTATGACAAAAGAAGCTCTCATCTTGCAAAGAAACCAGCAGGCAGGAAGGAGGAGAGAGTGGTGACGAACCCAGCAAGGAGCCAGAAGCAATGGGAAACGAAGAGGCTTCCTCGCCACATCCAAGACTGGAACACAGCTCGGATTTGGCACAATCAGTTCACTTTCCTTGTCTCCAGCTCAACTCCTAAATGCTGCAGTAGCATTTAGGTGGATAAACCCACAGTCCATGCCAAGCTGCTGGCTCACAGGAGGGCACAGCAGATGCGATGAACAAATCCACCTCTCTTCAGATCACACCCAGGCTACTTCATACTGGAAGTGCATCTCAAAGGAATCAACGTGCCAGTTCTAGGTCAGAAATTTTTAATTTCTGAGCAATTAGCTCAGACACTCATTTTCGTTGGCACCAAACAGTACCTTAAGTCCCTAAACTAACAAAAGTTATTTCGATGTATTCGGTGAAACTTTCAAGTCAGAACTAGTCACTCACAGTTTTAGACCAGAGCTGTGCCCTTTATGTACAAGTACGCTCAAAACCCAAAACATCCATCCTTCCTTAACCGAGAAACAGCTAGTTTTGTTAAAACTTTCAAATGTTTAAGTCTCAGAATAAACCCAACATGTTTTTCAAGGGATTTGAAGACCAACATTCCCTCCTTCAGAATGCCACACCCTAAAGTGGCACATACTTCACACAG
The DNA here is from genome assembly GCA_036023395.1 of Myiotriccus ornatus. NCBI lineage: Eukaryota > Metazoa > Chordata > Aves > Passeriformes > Tyrannidae > Myiotriccus > Myiotriccus ornatus. The sequence goes on from JAYRBT010000002.1 coordinate 4,054,186, forward strand.
GAAAACATGAAACACAGAGGGCATGGAGGAAGAGAGCACAGGATTGCAGGCTAGATTGCTGTAGTGCAAGTCAAGTCAAGTGCAAGTCAAATTCATCTTGGGAAGACACTAGTCACTGCTTCATTGAGCCAGGGATACACCCTTTTCTGCCCAGTTTTTGGTTTAGGCACTCATCCACATCCCAAAACAAGCAACACTCCGTTTTGGAAACAGCATTAGTCAGAATTAACTTGCGTCTTCTCCCCTCCCAACACTCAAAACTCTCTACTGGTTAGGCCATAAAAGTGCTCCTAGCTCTGCTCAGCGGGAAATATTTCCCAATCCTTGCCCTTCAAGCTGCCCTCCACACTTCATGCCACTTATTTAAGTTTGTTTAAAGGCAGAATTAGAAACCATCCAAATATTAATAGGAAATGTCTTTGGTGTTGTGGTCTAACCCGCGAGTACTCTGGGTAAGGACAGCTGTCAAACTAGCACAGTGGGCAGAGTTAGGGCACGTTCCTGCCAACAGAAAAGTGGTACTTCTGTGTTTTTTCCCCAGCCTCTGAACACATGACTTTTGTAGCCTCTCTGTAGCCTCCAAAAATCACTAGTTTTTAACAGCCTGACTTGAACTTACACATTTTCATACAAGAAAGTTATGTCACACGATCATTCAGCTACTTGAAGGCATTTATACACCACAAGCACTGCATAATTAAAGCCACCATGTGCCTACCAGTGAAGCATTGTTTTATTTAGTATTTATTATGCCATATCAAGCTTCAATTTCAACAGTTAAATCTTCTACTACCAAGCCTCTGAGAGTTGCCTTACACTTCTTGCAACCCACCAGCAACACTGGTTGTTCTCCATCCTCAAAACGCCTGAGCTCCAGCACATCAGACTACTCAGTTTAAGAGGATACTGTCCCTAGTCTCACTCTCCTGTAAGAGGTTACACTTCTCACAGGATGAAATGGCACACAGCAGCTCTTCACCAGGAGGAATTTACCTTACAGCACCTTAGTTTTAAGAGTTTAAAGCAGAATTAGGGACAAAGATGCTAGGCTGGAATGTAGGGATCTCAGTACCCTTGAGCCGCAGTGATCTGTGCCACAACTCATCCCAGCTACCCATGGGGTGAGGGATACATTCACTAGGAACTGCTCAACACCAACTGCAAGACTCTACACCAAGCCTGCCAATAAGGATGCATTTCAAATGTATTTTTGCCTAATACAATGTTCTCATTTCAATGCACATACCAGCTATTTTTCCAGCACTAGCTGGGGAAGTTGTACAGCCTATTTCTTATTCCATAACTGAAATAAGGTGAAAGGAAAGGAGAGTGTCTTGGGAGTAGATGGTTACAGATATCTTCCCACAAGAAGCCCTTAAGCACTTCCCTCATCTTTCCCATGTGAGGAAGCCCAAAAATCAGCTGTTTTTCTATTGCATGCCAGACCAGCTACATCTCTGGTGGATTCAGAGGGATGAGCAAGAGCACAAGATACCATGGAGCTTTTTCTGCTTCTGGTATTGAAATGACCATGCACCTTCCCTTCTCAGAAGCATCTCTGGCATTTAAAATAAACTCTCAAAGCCACCTTATGACTTCTCTGAAGGAAAACTTGGCTTGCTGCTGCTCCATTGCCCCATCCCCCCCACACCATTCCAGTGGGCAGCTTCTCCCCAAAAAGTATTTCAACACAAGCGAGACAACAGCTGATATTTCAGAGCTGCTATTTTAAGGACTGCCTACGAGTGCTTCTGTCTAGCTAGACAGATTCACTGCGGACTTAACAGGAGGGACAAATACCTTGCTTCACAAGCCCTCAAATATTATGTGGATTATGCTCCTTGCAACCAAAGGATGAAAAAAAAAATCTGAACAGTGTTGAAAGCCTTGCAAGTACATCTGAGCTCCAACTTCATTCAGCAACAGGCCTGGAAAAACATCCTTCTAGATGAGGTAATGATTAGTATTACATCCTGCAGCCAAGCTCAGCATCTGGGCTTGCAAAGAAAGAGGCTGGGCTTCCCATGTTGTTAATCCTACCAGTAGTCTCTTGCTTGACTGAAACAGGAATCACAGTTCCTAAACAGCTGTTTCCTCAGACAGCAAGAGAACAGCTGAAGAGGACTCAGGCCAGGTATGGACACAAAGGCAGGCAAACTAATTATTTCAAGTTGCAATAGGCATACTGTGAGGCAGACTGTGCTGTGCAGTGGGAAAGAGGCACAATCTTAAGATTTTTATCTTGCTTCCCAAACTATCCAAAGCTGCTCCTTCACACATTTCTTTTGGAAAAAGATTGTAAGTGATGCCAATGCCGTTTGTTGGATATACAGACGTAAAACATTAGGAAAAAGGAGTGTTTGATGAAGAACATATTTGCTACATAAAATCATCTCAAATTTGGAACAATTCCCCACGCCCTACTGGCAAGCATCGCCTACAAAGTCCTCCTTCCTTCCTATATTTAGGTCATCCAGGCTGAGTCAAGCCCTCCAAGAGCATCCCTTGCTTTCATAACTTTCTGTTCTAGAAGGGAAACTTACAGTCAGACACGCTTTTTCACATCATATGTTAACCCTCAGAAAGGCAGAAAGTAATGCAGTAAAAAAATTAGCCAGACTGTTTCTGAGGGCTTCTCTTGGAATATTCATCCAGCTTACAAAAACCTTCACACATCTGTAATGCCAAATACTGCTCAAAAAATTCCACCACTATAAAAGAGGAACACAGACCTTTCACGGGCTTTATCTCCTATATCCTTAGGGAACACGCTGCTTTAAATGTTCCAATTTGCATAACAGTTCAATAAAGTTTGAGTGGCTTGTGTTTGCACATATAAATATCCATTCTGCTTGGTTTAGCTTCAACTTTCATCAAATTGTTTCCATCTCTATATATGGAAGTCACCCAAAATTCTGTATAAACCAGAGATCCCTCCCCCAAAATATACCCTCAATTAAAGAGATTTCACATTCAGTGATCACAGCATCTCTTCACTAGTCCCAAAACTCCAACTTAGGCTTTTGAAGTTCCTTAATACCTTCTTACTGTAATCAGTATTTTACTGGTTGGCTGGTTTCACCTGCATTTTGAGCTTTTTCTAATCAGCAACACATTTTGCTCCTCACAGGAGTGTGACATTCCAATTTTTGACTCACTAGGCATAAAAGTTAATGCCCAAACTGAACACTTCAGTGAAACAACCAAAATAATGATCCATAAACTGATCATTGCAGTCACTTAAAAAAACTTATGTATGTACAAGTACATAGGTGACAATTCTTGAATGTGACATAGGAGTGTACAAAGAATGAAGACACAACTGTCATAACATTACTTTCTTTTACAATAAAAATAAATTATGTTGCTTGAATTACTAATTTCAAATTAATTACTAGCTAAGGAGTTCTACACTATCAAATAATGGATGAAAAAGATTTCTAGCAGAGGGATGACACAGGGCAGGATTGTTTTTTCTGAGTAGTATAACACACTTGTTTGCAAAACAGTGGCAAAACAAGGTGTCAATTACTTTCCTAATAAAAACAAGAAATTGACCTTCTCTTCCTCATTCAAGAAAATCAAAACCCAGTAACTAATATTACCTGCCCGTGAGAAAAATACCTCATTTACACAGATGGCTGTCCCCTGCTGGATTTGCAAAACTCCTTCTGCTAGTGTAACAATTATTATTGTAGCGGAAGTTAGCAACAAAAGTATTCCCCTAGGAACAGTGTCTCAAGTAATCATATCAAACCCACATAATCCAAGCGGGAAGCCAGCTCCTGGAAGGTCCAAGCAGCCCAGGACTCTGCCTTCCCGAACCACGCATGCACCAGCCCCACAGATGATTGCGCAGCACGCGGACGCGATTCCCACTGACTGTGCTGGCCAGACCTTGAGGAGTATCAAACTGCTAGATTTTGCAAACACTGCTGGCACGTACTCACCGAGGAACAAAACAGCCCAAAAGTTTCCATTGACCTAAACACAGAATAATCTACTGGCGTCAGTGAGAATCTGAAAGCGGAGAAGCCGATCATTGATAGGCTTCGCTGTCATCTGCAAGAGCTCACACCCGGGAAAAAACAAGCTCAGCAATACAAGCCAGGTGTGTGTACAGCAAATCCTGAGTGGCAGCTGCCTATGGCTGTTAGAAACCCAGCACACCGTGTTCTCCTGTTAATTATATTTACATATTTGCCATCCACTTAATTACCACGTCTGCCAGGAACTCCGTAGCCAGATATAGCGGTACAGCACTGTGCCTTCTACCTCCCTTCTAATTAGGTCTAGACAAGGTGATGAACTACTTGCAGCTGATCTAGTTCAGAAATTGCCTCAAACATTAAAACTCACTACTAGTGGCTAACACAACTAATACTGCTACTAAGCCCTTGTCACTATAATGTGCTTCACTCTTACAATTTCCTTCCGCTTGCTTAGTTACTTCCCCTCCAGGCCAACCCGTGGGGCAAGGGCTGCCCTGCTCATCACACCAGGCTCTGCCCTCAGTCTATGCAAGACTGCACACACACAGCAAGACACCCCAGCTGCAAATTTAAAAAATAAAAAAAATCATGCTTCAAGTGGCAGGAGCTTAAGAGAGTCCTCACAAGCCTTACTGTCTCTTTATAGAATCACGTAGTAGGGCAAGAATGGTGGATTTGTCAAGATACACCAACAATCACAAAATAAAACTGGGAAGTGTCAAAGCAGCACAATCCCTCTGGAGGAAAACCAAAAAGAGAGAAGATGTATTTCAGCTCACTCTGCAGGATCCCAAGGTAAAAGTACCTCTATGGATCGGTCTGATTTGGATGCTCTTTTAGGCTCCCATCTTAACACAGGAAAAATGAGATTCTAGGATCTGCAAATAACTTGCAAGCACCTCTGGCTTCTGGACAACAAAGACCAATGGAAAGAGAGGAATGAAAACCTACGTTCAAACACAACATGTCTACGTCCCAGCTTTGTCTAAACACCTGTGAGGAAGGCTGGGAGAGACCAAATGACAATAACCCTTATACCCTTCTTAACATAAAGACTATCAGCATCCCTATTAGGAAGAGACAAAAGGTTTAATCTCCATTTTTTAAGAGTTTTAAGATCATACAGAAGCAATCATCTGAGATCCTTTGTGTGGAAAACAGGCAGTTAAACAACAAAACAATCATAAGTGCATAAAACCCAGAGAGAGTAATGTAAATAGTTAAAATAATATGGGAAAATGCTGAACCTTGAACTTGGCAGTTCACAGTTTTAGCACTCAAGGGAAAAGATAAAAGACATGCTTGTGTTGGGCTTTTTGAGCAAATGGAGTTGTCCTTTAAACAAACCCCAGGAGAAGAAAAAAAAAAAACACAAAACACCACAATATTTGAGGCCTCAAACCACTGCACAATGCAGTGAACATCAGATCTAAGTTAAAGAAAAGAGAAAGTGAGAGAAAAATGTGCAAAGGATAACCTAGGCCCCCTGTTACAAACTGATGTTTTCCTTGATCCAATGACAGCACAGCCAGGACATAGTTACAAAATTTAAACTCTAACCCCAAAACAATTCTTAGGATATTATCATTACACAAATTCTAACAGGCAACACAACCACTCTTGCTATTTTATGTCCAGACAATGAGATATTCTTGTCCTCCTACCTCAAACTCCATCCCCAGGAACTTTCTCATCTTCTCATTATACTGCCACAAAAATCTGCCCTCTGGAAACACGTTATCCGAATCACTCACACAAAAATCAGCATGTATTCCAGGGATGCTACAAACCACTTCAGAATGGTACACAAGAATAATAAGGGCATTAGTGATAATATGGTGCATGATGCTACAGCTAACTCAACCTACCAGGCAGTGCCACCCAAAATAAGCTACACATTAGCATCGTTCTTTATTCTGCTGCAACTGTGATTCAGGAAAGGAAACCACAAGAGACTTAAAATCTCTTCTAGAAGAGTGATTTATCTCTCAACCCATCTTGAGGTCAGACCAACACCAGGCGAGAAGACTCACATAACCCATACTAGGGGAAGTAAATGGCCACCTTCAGCAGCAGCCAGCCCTGGAGCAGCTTAGACACACTGAATCATAGAATGGGTGGGGTTGAAATGGGCCTTAAAGCTCATCTAGTTCCAAACCTCTGCCACGGGCAGGGACACCTTCCACTAGACCAGGTTGCTCAGACTGCCACCTGCTCCCAGGGATGCAGCTTCCACAACTTCTCTGGGCAACCTGTGCCAGCGCCTCACCACTCTCACAGTCAAGAATTTCTTCCGAATATCCAATCTAAACTTACTCTCTGTCAGTGTGAAGACATTTTTCCCTTTACTGTCACTACGTGGTCTTGTAAATAGTCTCTCTCTGTCTTTCTTGTAGGTTCTGTACTAGAGAAAAACCCCAGAGCTGCTTATCCCACTCTCAGGTTGGGGTTGCCCATCTCTCCTATCGGAAGACTGTGGGACCAAGGACGCAGAACAACCCATGTCAGATTCAGTAAAGACAAAAGAGGAATTCACATCATTCTGGTTAGCACTGAACCAATGAAACTGCACCCAAGAAGAACAAGGAGGTAGCAAGCAGCCACCCATCAGCTGCTTTAACCAGTTAAAGATGAGCACAATGCAGTGTCTAGTGGCCAGCAGCATAAATATATGTCAGTCTTCAAGTTAGGGGGTTTAATTATGCCTACACCCAGCATCAGCCTGCAGTATTCCGATTTTATTTTTTCCCTTCCATCCCTGGAAGTGTTCACGGCCAGGCTGAACGGGGCTCGGAGCAACCTGCTCCCGTGGAAGGTGTCCTTGCCCACGGCAACGGTTCGGAACTGGATTATCCTTAAGGTCCCTTCCAACCCAAACCATTCTGCGACTCCATGATTTATAAGTACCCGCAACACACCCGAGCGGCCTGTTTTCAGCGGTTTAACACCACGCTCGGCGTTCCTCAGCAGCAGACGATGGATGTCCCCCCCCCGGAGGCGCTGGAGCGGGGGCGGCTCCGGCACCGCACGCCCTTCCCCGCACCGAGAGCCGGAGCGGTGCCCAGCGACGGCCACACGGGCGGAGGTGAAGGCGGGCTCCCACCTCGCCCTTGAGCCGCCGCGGTGCCTGTGGCCGGGGGCGCCTGCGCGGCGCTCGGGGGAGCCCGGGGGGAAAGAGAAGGGAGGGAGGAGGATGGAGAAGGCAGAAAGGGGGGTGCCGCCTCCCGCCGCTCACCTCGCGGGCGATCTGGTTGAGCGCATCGTCCTCCGCCGTCAGGCGCTCCCGGTTGGGCAGCCGCTTTCTGCCGGCACCCTGCGTCCCCATGGCGGAGCGGACGGGACCGCAGCCCGGCCGGCCCCGCTCCCCGCCAGCCCCGGCCGACCCTCCCGCTCCCTCGGCCGCCGGCGCGCCCGTCACCGCCCCCCGCCCCGCGCATGCGCCGCCGCCCCCCGCCCTGAGGGGCAGGACGGGGCCGCGTCAATGCCCCCCCGAAATCGGGGTGCGGAGCGTCCCTGCCCGCTGCCCTCACCGCCCACACCCCAAAAAATGGGAGGTCGGGGCGTCCCTGCCCGCTGCCTTCACAGCCCCCCCCGAAAAAAGGGGTTCAGGGGGTCCCTGCCCGCTGCCCTCCCGCCCCTCACCGCCCCCGTCCCGCCGAAATCGAGGCGCGGGGGGACCCTGCCCGCTGCCCTCACGCCCCCTCCTGCTCCCACAGCCCCACTGGCGACCCTCTCCCCGCTGGGGTGGGTCCCCGGACTCCCCGCCAAGCTGTGGGAAAGTCACATCGTCACAGGATCACGGAATGGGTCAGGCTGGAAGGGGCCACAGCAGGTCCCGTCTGGTCCAGCCTCCCTGCTCAAGCAGGGTCAGCCCGATGCACATGGTACAGGATCGTGTCCAGACGGTTCTGGAATATCTTCAGTGAAGGAGACTCCACACCCTCACTGGGCAGTCTGTTCCAGTGTGCGGTCGCTTGCACAAGAAACAAGTTCTTCCTCATGTTCAGGTGGAACTTCCTGAGCATTAATTCCTGCCTCTTGCTGGGCATCACCGAGCATGGCCTGGACCATCCTCTGACACCCTCCCTGCAGATACGGACATACGTGGATCTTCTCGAGGCTGAACAGGCTCAGCTCCCTCAGCCTTTCCTCGTATGAGAGAGATGCTCCAGTCCCCCCAGCCATCCTTGCTGCCCTCTACTAAACTCGCTCCATGTCTCTTCTGTACTGAGGAGCCCAGACTGGACACAGTAAATTTACCAGAAATCGTGGAAATGGGCATCAAAACCTCACCGCTGGTAAAGCTGGGGTGTTCCTCTGCCACAAATATGGGTGAAACAGGATAGAAAAATGTCTCCTTGTGCCCTGAACCCTCACACAGCCTCATAGTCCTGTGGGATCTCTTCAACAATGAATTTTCCTATTATGTGTAAGTGGACATGATTCATGTTAATGCCAAGTACATCAGTGCTTAATTAATTTACATTGACAAGGAAAATGCGCTTTCTGGAATTCCTGTCACAGCCCTTACACCTTAATTTTCACACTAATTCTTAAATACGAATTAAAAGTCTCTCAAGCTTACATCATTGCACAGACAAAAAACAGGGCTACAAAACCCACCCACTCCCTTCTGACCAGAAAGCTGCATTTAATCTTTATGGCTTAATTTTACCGTTGATTTAAACTTGATAAATGTAAAAGCCAACACCTGCCTGCTCAGTATATATTGGCAGTTTTCATGTACAACACCTGAGATTTGGGTCATCCTCAAATTAACTGGGTAGAGGTATTGCATTGATGCTGCTCCTTGCACCTTGGACTGTTTATCTTACAAGAAAGAAATGATTTTTTTGTCATCAGAAGTGGATGGATGAGTACCTCACCTTGCTTGGGCATTAAAATGTGTGTCACATCTCCAGATTCGGCATCAAGTTTACTCTGACCACACACAAGTGGATAAAAAGGGACCTGCTCTGCAAGACAACACCAGGGCCTTAAACTAAGCTCTCATCCTAGAGGCAAAGCCTTGCTGGGTCTGGTTCTCCTAGATATCCCTCAGGCTTCCCTTCTTCACCTCCCCAGGGCCTTTCAGGCTTTGCATAACTTCTTCCTTGAGCCCCTATCCTTGCATTTGCCCCTGCCCTTTGAGGAATTCCAGCCAGAGAGGCGGGGCAGTGCCTTATTTTTAGGTCCCTGTTACCCAGGGATTTCAGCCACCTGTGCAGCTGCATCACCGTATCCATGAAAGGAATTTCCCGTTCAGGGGTGCAGTAAGATTTGCATCGGTGCTCTTTGCCTGCCTGGCTGAAAGCCCTGCAGAGGCTCAGCTGTACTGCCAGCTGAGCCTTGGGCTAGGCAGGTTTCTGTCCAAAAACCTGCTATTGAGGGGACAAAGGGAAGGGGAGAGAGGAAGGAGAGAAAGAAATAAAGAGAAATATGGGGGCAAAGGGGAAAAGAACGAGGAGAGAGGAAAGAAGGAAAGAAAAAAATAGAGGGAAAGAGAAATATGAGGCGAAGGGGTGGAGAGAGGGGAAGAGAGGGAAAGAAGGAAAGAAATGGGTTGGAGAAAGGAGGGGGAAAGAAACAAACAGAGGGGAAAAAGAAATCCAGGGGAAAGGTGGGAAAGTGAGGGAAGAAGGGGGAGAAGAAAGGGAGGAGAATAAAGGAGGGGGGGGAAAGAAACAGTGAAATAAAATGGGGGAAGAAAAAGGGAGGAAGAAATAGAGGGAAAGAAATACTGGGAAAATGGGGGAAAGGGGGGGAAAGGAGAGGAAAAGGAGGAAGGAGGAAAGAAAGAGATGAAGAAGGAAAGGAGGGGAAGATGAAGAAAAGAATAAAGCAGAGAAATTGGAAAAGAACAAGCTATTGTATGACTGCAGTCAGATTTCAAATCACACACTGAACGTGCCCTGCAATGTAAGAAATCCTTTTTTTCTCACATTCCACATACACACAGTAATTTTTTCTTTTAATATAGACAAAATAAGCCATCTTGTTATAAAAATACTATACATACAGAATTTGTTCAGATAAATATGAAATAATGATTCAAAAAACATTAGTTTTGGCTGCACTATGAAGCACAGTGAGTGAAAATGAACTAGTCAACGTACATTTCTTATTTTAACAAGCAACGTGAAGTCGAAGCTCATTTGTCTGAGAGTCATGAATGTGATTAATAATACTCAGACAACACTGAGTATCCCGTGCCAGTTTTAAAGGGCTCTATTTCAAGTGCACAGTACATACCTCATTCTCCAGTGTCCTGTGTGCAAGGAGGCTGTTTTGTGCAGAGCACACCCCAAAGATACAATTTTCCACTCTTAAACAGAACTGTCTTGAAAAACCTCACTCTTGAGAATCAGAACAAGCAATCAGCTGTTAAAACTGGTGGTGGTGTACTCAACAGACCTCTTTTACATAATAAAATGGATGTTTTTATATTCTGTGCAGGAAAATGTGATTACATCTCTATTAGCAGCAAGCCCTGGTATAGGGGAATCCGGTGGCAAGGACGGTGTTAACACTCTTAACTGATGGTGTTAAAACAAAATGTTCCACTGTAAGGTCACAGCATCTGCCAAACCAGAAATGAAGCCTGACAGCTTTAACAAGATATCCATTAGTCCAAGGGGAGTGGAAATCTTGAAGACCTTGGAAAATCTGTACTTAGGAGGCAAATATTTTGTGTTGTCAGGATATGTGACAGGAGCAGAGCTCCATTAGCATTGTAGTATTTTGAAAACAGCAGTGTTATCCAGCAGGGTCTGTGGATTTATTAGTGGAAAAAAATTACATCACAGACAAGTATGTGTTGGCACTGAAATTCTGCAGAAAAAAAAACCTATTGGTGCAACTAAAGGGCTTGTACTTTATTAGACCTCCTAAGGAGCCCAAGATGATCCTTTCCAGCAAATCAGACCTCCTGGGAAAAGCTCTCAGGTGCTGCCACATTTGAACAGTGTCAAGGCAGGGCTCGGGAGAGTGGTAGTGTCCATGCAGATTTCATCCAGATGAAATTCATTACTGTTGGTTCATCTTTTCAAGTCAGCAGAGTCGCTATTTGCATCAGCAGAGCTCTGACCCTCTGGGAACCTTAATTAGCTCTGTCATGTCTAGCCTGGGGCTTGTACTCACACAGCAAAGCCATAACTGACAAGTGTCTTCCCGGGTGGTCCAGAAAAGAGATCCATGAGCTTAGGTTGACCAAGGAGAATACAGTCTATGAAGTTGTGAGCTTCCAAGCCAAGCTTTAGGAGGACTGGAAAAAAAAAAATCCCACAACAGCAGCAGACAATTGCCTTGATCACTTTTACCAACAGCAACTTACAGGCTATACTAAACATGTGGGTATATTTCTGAAGAGGGTTTATTTGATGCCTTCACCTTGCCAAAACCATTCAGTGACTTACTGGCCTCCTCTAGTCACCTTAGCATGCCATGAGAGAGTTTTTCACCCATAAATGTTTCGCAGGTCACTGAAGATGCCACTTTGGGGATCTCAAGGTCTTGATATTGGATCGCTTTTAAGGTTGAGGAAGAATCTTCCTTCAGAGGGAGTTTTTCAAAGGTTAACCTTGGGATTGATTTCATTTAGTATTTTCATCAGCACCCTGACACAAATAGGACAGCACTAATGAAATAAGCTGATGACACAGTGTTATGAAGTGTCACCAAAAAAGGAGGATAAAGTCCTACAAGAGGTTAAGGACTTGAGAAAAAAGTGGCGTGAAATCAAGCACACAGCCAATACCATGGGAAGAGCTAAATTCATTATCTCATCAGCTGTTAATAAGCAAAAAAGATGAAGTTCAGGGGTCATAAACTGGTCACAGATTGGTTGTGTGCCACCATCACAATACAAACACCAAAAAAATTGCATTTAACGTTAGAGCACTTCAGGAAAGGGTCATTGCACAACCATCTGTAAGACCTTACCTAAAATGGTGCCTGCAAGTCTGCTTTTCCATGCTAAAAAAAACCCCAAACTTGAATAGCTGTGGAGAGAAAAGCTCCTAAGATAAGCAGCAGGAGGACTTTACTGAGATGAAAAGGGGTTGGCTTGTCTTGCCAAAGGCAGAAAAACTCTGCCTCTTTTCTATAAACTCCGTTGGAGATAAGTGGGATGGGGATAATGCTATGTAAAACGTGGAGCCAAGTTAGCATAAAAGCATACAGCTGAACAGGCCATATATAACTGTAGTCTGGAAATCAGGGCTTCCTTGCTAAATTTCTGGACATGTGTCCAAAAGCTGTTTTCGGGTAGCCAGTATGTTAAGTCTGTGGTTAGCACTATACCAAGAGTCTGTCGGCCTTAACAAGCACTAGTCCAAACACTGCAGGCTTTTCACCCTGCCAGTAAATCTACCACATGAATATCCATCACCGCTGACACTCAGCAACCCCAGAGAGGTTGTTCTGGTTCCACTGGTGCTTCTGTTTGGAGGACATAAGCCAGCCTTCACCTAGACTGACACAGGCAAGCTTTGCATTACTGTGCCAAGCTGGGAACTTACCTGCAATGTGCAAACTATCACTGAGCTCGCTGAAAACCGCTCATCTTGGGCGAAAATGGGAACTCACTCAATGCAGCCTCTGAAGACCTAATCTAATTAGCAACAGACACGCCATGGCTCAGAGTGTTTCAGTGCAAAGCAAAGTGAAGCCAACTCCACAGCAGCTGTGGTTGTGGGGAGCCAAACCCATCCCAGGCTGTTGAACAGCAACCAATTGCGGTGCCTGGCTCCCAAAGACGGATGGTCATGGTCTGCTGTTTGCTATCTGTGCTCCTATCCGCTATTCCTGGCCTGCCACAGCACCGCTGAGCTGCAAAATCTGGCTGTTTCGCCTCCTGTGGCTTCCCCTCTTGATCTGTAAAAAACCCTGTATTTTAAGAAAGCCCCAGGCTATCTTCAGAAGAAAATACATCCTAGTCTTTTCCACCTAATCTAAAAACACTCCTTGTTCCCTACCTCAAGTGCTATAGGGATAAAACCTATTCCAGGCTGGGGGATGCTTGGCTAGTGCAGTGCCTGCATCATTGCCTTTTCTTCACAGGGCCTGGGCAGAAGGCAGGCAAGAGATCAATATGCATATTTAATTTGGGCATACAGCCTCTGTTTCTGTCAAAAAATAATCTGAACTAGTTAGTCCTTCAGCCAGACAAAATTGGGATGGCTTTGGCGAAAACAATGCATTACATCAGCTGAAGCTGCTGAGGAACTGGCTCTGCAGTTTGGGATTAATATATCAAAGCATTCCTGCTGTCATTGTGCTGGTGTCCTCGCCCCACTGACAGGGCATAGACATGAGAGTGAGGAATCACGTGGCCTTGCTACAAGGCCTTGATGCTGCCTGCTTGTTTAATTTTCCCCATATTTTTTCTGCTCCATGCTGTGTGTGGCCTCATCCACTCCCATCCCAAATGTTGCAGAGTTAAGCTGAGCCACATTTTCCAATCAGCCCCTCCATATTTTCTTAAACTCCAGTTGTTTTGGACTGGAGTAAAACATAGCCACAACACATGGCCTGAAAACAGCCAGTTGTTTGTAAAAGACCAAGTGCTTGCACTGATTAGTCATACTGTTCTGTAAAATGCCATATGAACATGCTTTTGGAAGAGCTTATGGGAAACCACATCACAGTTAGAACTCCCTCAGCTGAAGCAGAAGAGGGGGAAGGAGGTGCTGTTTAGTGTCCCAGTGGAAATCTGTCCAGACTCATCCAGAACACAAGTCAGAGGCAAACTATCCCTTTTCTCGAGCACAGAAAACAGTGCCCTGCTTCTATCCCTCTTTCATGCTTGTCAGGAAAGAGGTATGTTTTCCACTTACCTGTTTAACAGCAAAATGAAAAATCGCCATGTATCTTCTCAAGGAACAGTTCCAACCACTTGCCATCAGACAGAGTAGCACCTGTGTGATGTCTCATGGTCCTGCATTATGACCAGAAGCTGTGAATCCCTACCCCATCTCCTGTCACCTCTCTGGTCACCCACCTACACAGAGCAGCAGCAAACAGGCAGTGTCAGCTAACAATTCCTGGCTTACCTAAAATAAACCATGCTAAAGGATCTCAGATTCCAGCTGTGATAATCACTAGTAGGGCAGGAAGGCAGGTCATTATAGTTTCCTGAAATAAAGAAGTTTGCCTAAACTGGTAAGTGGAAGATGATGCTGCTAACAAAACATTAGAGGAAACAGAGACAAAACATTTCAGATGTTACATGTGTCAGAGTTGGTGCATCTGATTTTAAATGATAACACATTTTTCTGGCATCCATAGCATTCCTAGTTTTCCATGCACAGTGACTGATGAATGGATTGTGGGACTGACTCATCTGTCCAGTACTCTCTCTGCCCTCTGCCTCACCATCCACCATCAGTTCCTGCAGCCCATCCCAGCCCTGAAGCAGGTACCATGCATTGCCATATTCCTGTAGGCTTTTCCACAGGATTAATTATAGACAGCACTAAAATTCTTCTGATCCTTCCCTGTAGGAATGTGAAGGAGTTAACTCCTCTGTTCTCCATCTACAGAGCCAAAAGTCAGGCAAGTGTTGTCAAAGTCTCCAGTGTTTAGTTTTCCCTCCAAATGTAACAACAATTAAAAGAATTTTTCCCCCCCTCAACACAATAAGTTGCTGCAGAACCCTTTCATTTCAGCTGCTGTTAAAACAACAAATAAACAAACAAATAGATAGATAAAGCACTGAATATCCCAAACTGGACAGAAAGCAAAATACGTTCTTGCATCTAGAAACTACCAATTTCCATAGCCAGCTGAATGGCTTGTCAAGTAGTGGGCTGGAAACAGATGCCAGAGTCAGGAGCAGAATGGCCTCAGCCACAAGCTTCTGCTTTTCCTTCCTTTTGCCTTCTGCATTTCCTAGCTGTGCCTTTCCCTAAAGACAGCTACTTGATATAACTACTTACTGCAGGGTTTCCAGCCTTAAGCCACGTAGGGTTGGGCACTGTTAGAAGAAGACATCTCCCCAGGGATTGACAGGCACCGCCTTTGTTGCCCAACTTCAATTTCTACAGATGTTTTCATCCTCTGACCTTGGAGCTGTGGTGGTAGAGGGGAAAGAAAGAAAAGACACTTCTCTGTGTGGCCTCTTTTGGGGAAGTTACTCGTTTAAGTTTCCGAAACATCCGGAGCACATTAGTGGTTCAACTCAACTAATTAGAAATTCCCAAAATAATTTTTAATATATTTTTCAATTATAGAAGGGGTTGCTCTAGGTAACAGCAGATGATGGTTCCACCCCCCCTCCCCAAGGCATCTCTGTTCCTTCCAAGTTTATTGGCAACAGATGACTCATTTCACCTCTGCCTAAGCTTTACAACTCTTCCCGCAGCATCTGGCCCTAAACGAGGTTACTCAGGCTCATACTGATGAAATAATTTCTATTCTTGTGCCTTTACGGACCATGCCTGTAACAGCCAGTGCCTGAGACTAGAAATCAACTGAAAACCAGCCAAACATTTAGATGTGACCTGAAAAAAGCAGGATGATGCTGTGGCCACTGGCCTTGTTGCAAAGCATGGAGAGGCAAAACTCATCATAAAATGCCCTGTGAAGTTGTCTGGGCTACACATCCTAAAGCTGGGTGGGGACTTCAGGAAAACTAAGCTTATATTCACACCTACACGAACTTTCCAAGTTTGTGCTAGACAACATTGCCTAACTATTCCTCTTTCCAAACACAGGCAAACCATTTTCAGTTGCATTTGTTGCAACTGTGTCACAAACATAGAGAGATGAAATGCTTCTGAGGGAGATTACTGATCTGGGAGCAACTTTTGGCTGTCAGGGAGCTTGTCTATAATCGTTTCCTCAGAAAGGTATTGCCTACATCCATTTTTAGCCTGGTTTCCTAAGGGAACATGTGTGATCACTCTGTGAGCATGCACCACTCCCAGACTAATAGCTCAAGCCAGCTGGCCAGTTGCCACAAAATTTTCCGGAGAGGTTAAAGTCCATTCCAAACGTGATATCCCCACTGGTAAAAGCAGCAGCACATGGAGCTCCTGGTAGACACCAGACCCCGCACCTGGAAGAGTGTGCTTAAGTGCTTTAATCATGTCAAATGCTGCAAAAGCTTCACCTTGTTAGATAACGATGTCCCTTATTTCACAGAACCATTTCCTTCTTTTCCATGCCCCTCAGGAGCCCTCTCTCCCTTTGAAGTCAGGTACCCAACCCAGAGCCAAAGGTCTCCGCATCGCAGCTCCTCTGGGAAGGTGGGCTGGACTCGTGGAGGGGGATCCTCCTGGCCAGGGTCTGCTGAGTAAAAGAGAACATGAAGTCTGAGATACCAAAATGTTCAATGCAGACATTTTTACTCAAGGAAGTCACATTTACCTTTCACAAAAGCTGCGCTTTACTTACTAGACATATGGCAAGAACCTCAGCACATCCCTATTCCTCAAGGCTATTTAATTGTGACCTGTCAAGTGTAATTTCAAAGGTGTAAACAATCTCACCTGTCTCCTTAAACTGTAGCAGGCAATGCTGTAGGGAAACCTTTCTTGTGGTTCACACTTGTATTCTTTATGTAATTTAATGCCACTATACTTCAAATGTTTATTGTAGTCCGTAGTTATTTTCCCTCCTCAGTCTTTTACACATGCTAATGTTCACCATCACTTATCATCTGGGAGCTATTAATATTAAGCTTGTTTAATGTTTCTAGGCCAGTCTCTGGAGTGTTTTAGTGATGTTAATAATTAATATAGGAAGACTAGCATTTTAGAAGCCTGAAGCAGTTCAGGGCAGGCTTATAGTTTCAAGCCACAGTGTAAATGATTTCTCACCATTTCAACTCCACCAGTCCTTAAAATATTTCTTAAATCTCTATCTGTGTAACACTGAGGACCCCAATCTTTTTTTTGTTAGCAAAGGCATAACCCTTCCTCCTCTCAAAACTGACAAAATGATCTTTGAATGCTCCACTGCAGTGGTGACAAACCTTGCCTATCTGATCACTATTGGGCTACCCTGGGTCTTCAGGAGTTCATCTTGCACCAGCTGATGACAGTACTGCACACATAGAAAAGGAGAAACAGCAAAGATCAGGACAACTAGAAAAAGCATTTCCTTTCCAAGCCAGGCCTCTGTGATTTAACTCCTTACCCATGTTTTCTATGAGAACCATCACACAAACAAGGGATTGCACATTTTACAGCACAGTATGGCAAACAGTTTTGAGACTACCACTTGTTGTGGCCTCTGGATGGATTAATTATTTTGAATTTATTTTGTTTACCGTGGTTTCAGATGTTCCTTTTTGAAACAAACAGGCTTTTAAAAACAAAAGAGCCCCAGCTTGTTTCTGAGGCTGCTGACAAGTGCCAGGCTCACTTGCTTAGCAAGATGCAGCGTGCCCACCTCTCTCAAAGCTGGCCACGGGCTCCTCAGACCAACACACAAAGGATCAAAGCGAGACTCAAAGGCTCACAGTGAGAAGAGCTGCTCTGCAGCAGCCAAGCAGACCACAGGTGGACTCTGGTCAGAGAGCTCAGTTATAGCAACCCCAGCTAAACCAAAATAGTTCCATCCCAAAAGCAAGGCCTGCTATATATACTCGCACACAAGGGACTGGTTCCTTTTGAAGCCGATGGTGCAGAGACAAGTTGTCTGTCCTATGGCTGGTCCAGAAGCCAAAATCATTTAGGCAAAGTCACAGCAAAAGCCACATTTCTATGACCGTCGATTCTGCTCTCTACATGCCCGTCGCCAGCTATCTAAATCTGGCCATAACCTCACTTCTGTCCAGCCAGAGCTCACAACAGACACAGTGTTGGCTTTGCAACAGCATCAAGACCACAGCTGACACTCTCAGAATTCCTGGCAATACAGGGGCAGCCCATCAGAACCTATACGGAGAACAGTTTGCAGCAGCAAGGGCTTTACATCAGGTCAGCAGCGGCCTGTGTCCACTGTAGGCTTTCAGCACAGCCCAGAGCTCTGAAGCCACCAGACCACAGCACAGGACAACAGCAGGATTCAGAGGCTGTCAAGTACTCACCCCACACTTTCCAAAATGCCTGCTCACACATGTACATGCACTACAGATAATTTACTTCTCAAAAAAAAAGCAAGGATTTCCACCTAGTGAGCTATGAGAGTGGTATCTAGGGAGCTCATCCTGCTTTAACCGTGCTGCAGTGGCTTCAATCTGTGCAGGTGAAACTTTAAAGCAGCTCTAGCAAACCCCAGCTCTGTGGTTTAAGCCAGAAAACTTCCACATCCCTCAGCAGCAGGAAGAGGAAAAAAAACTACCCGAAAAGCTGCTTGTGCTTTTGCACATTGTCTTCAGAGAGCAAGAGACAAGGCAGGCAGCAGCGCTCAGGGTGTGATCCAGGCAGCTGAAACACGCTCAGGTTTCTTGTCAGAGCAAACAAATTCAGAGGTGAGGTCACAGCCACCTGTCCCTGTGTGAGACAGTGCAGCAGCGCTGCGATGAGAGCAGAAAACAAGAGCCTGGGGGTACCCAAGCACCCAGCACAAACAGTGTTCAGCTGAGCAGGGCTGGCAAGACCACAGTGTACTCTTGGAACAGGCTAAATAAGAAATGAGAGTGTTTCGGATGAAAACTGACCCTTCAGGAACAATTCCATGGTATGCAGGGATCTCAGAGGACCAAAAATGCTAAAGCTGAGGCTAATTTCTGAGCAATACAGGGTCTAAGCATTGCAACAGCAGTGTGGGAGCCTTGATGGAGACCAGACCTCCCGTGCTGGGCTGCCTGCACAGGGCACGCCAGGGAGCACATGTAAACTGTGAAGATGAGCCAAGGAGAGTGGGAGAAACAAGTCAGGGGAGAAAAAAATAAGTCTTCCCACAGGCAGACAAGTGGCAAAGGTGAGGTTTCTCTGTTTTCAGCTTGGGGTAGTGCCCTTATTACCAGACCCTGTTGCCTTTTCCACCCAACTGCTCTTCCTTAAGCAAGGGATGATTTACAGTGCTCATGTGGATGCTTCCTCACAGCAGGCACAGTCGGGAAGAACCAACTGTTACACAACGACTGGAAAAGAACCCTCAAGGAACTCCCAAACTGCTCCATAAAGATCTGTGTCATTTTGCATCCTTTTACTCAGAGAAAGGGAGAAGGAAAGGCATTCTGCCCCAAGTTATACAGCAGGCAGAGGCAGAAATACACAATTACTGGAATTATTCTTGTGTGTTTAACCTAGGAGTTTTATTTTGGCCTGCTCTGGTGTTCCTGTACACTACTGACATACCTTTCCTTCACAGTTAAAAATCAAAGAAAAAGGCTGAGGTGGAGCAGTAAAGGAATGTCTACAAGGTTACAGGTGCTGGGCTGGAGTATTTGATCCATACCTCTCCTGCAGCCAGGCCTGTCCTGCAAATTCTCATGACATAATTACATCAGGCAAGCATAACATGAAATGCAATCCCTGAACCTCGGAAAAACAAGCAGGGTCCAGTTTTTACCAGTAAAATTTATTTCAGGTGAGGAACCCTTCACTGCACAAGCACAGCTGAGCAAGGTGCACACCTAGCTTTGTGCAGGACATTCAGGTGCTCTACCCATCCAGTTTTGTTGCAGACAGAGTCTCTATTTGCAAACTGCTCTACAATGAAGGAGGTCAGACTCTGAGCACTCAGGACAGCAAGATATTCACATGCTGAAGAAGTAGGCAAGCAGACAGACACAAAAAAGTTGTGTCTTTCTGACCCGACAACAGTGTTTATTGCAAAGGTTCAGGTCCTGGTTGTTTGGAGAGCATCCAAAACACTTCTGGTAGGAGACCTCAGTCTGCATCTCCTCTCACCCTCACTCACTGGTGTCTGTCTGGCTGCCCAGTGCAGAAATGAGATGGGGGAGCAGCGTCCTCTTTGTCTTAAATGGTAGATGAGCTGTGCCCTCTAGAGGGCTCTGACTCACCAGGAACCGGAGGAGAGCTTTCCAGGGGAAGATGACACAGCCCACACGAGGCACACGCTCTCCTGGGCTCTGGAGGACTTCAAGACATTTACATCAGCCAGGCCACAGCACTTTGTTCGGGCATCTCATTCCCACTATCTTCTTTTATAAATGCCCTTCCCAAAGACCCTGAGGTCATCTCGGTTAGATCGTGGTGCCACTAACACCAAGGTCGTGGTTTTGATCCCTGTGTGGGCCATTCACATAAGAGTTGGACTTGATGATCCTTGTGGGTCCCTTCCAACTCGGAATATTCTGTGAAAGGCATCTGAGATGTGTCATCTGCTCAGGCAGAGGAGACTGGTATGAAAATAACAGAGCACGAGACGAGTGCTTATTGCAACAGCACAAACTGGTAATCAAGTTTCTCTTAGCACCAACAAAGCAGTCCTTTCATAAGGCTTCAAAACCTTCCAGACTTTTTTTTCTACTAAAAATCAGATGCTTAATTTAGGTGCATGATGATACCACAGCTTGTAGGTCCAAACTAGTGGTAAAGATTCTTGCTGCAGCAATCCCAGCCTCAGGGCTCCATGCCCCCAGCCCCTCCAAATTCCTGAAACACCTTTCTACCCCTGTCTCTGCCAGGACAACTGTGCACAGGGTCAGAGATTCACACCAAAGAACTGACTGATGTAAAGCCCTGGAAAAAATAAGGCTTTAAGTCAGCTCATTTGGGAAACAAGTTATGGGAAAGGGAAGGGGGCACGTTAAACTGCTTTGGGGCTAAAGACATTATACAAGTCTCAGGCAGTTTGGGTTTTCATAGGGTTTTTAGGAATCATCCTCAAAGGATCCCCAGATCTTGTTCTAGCCTCTGCAGAGCTGATGGGAAGGACCTGGGAAGGGAAACACTTTCCTTCCCTCTGGCAAGAGGGTAAAATCTGCTGTCAGGCTTGAGTATACTCACCTCAAATTTTGCTGTGACAGTTTAAATCCATGCACACATTCCAAAATGAAGGGAAATGCTCCAATTTGGCTCACAGACCAAAACCCCTCATGGTGATTCCACATGGTGGGGGCACTGCTCCTGTATGAAATCTGTGCAACTTTCAGGCATCTGTACATGGCTTTTTACCCTAGAAAAGGGAAGCAATTGAGCCACAGTGCTCAGGCCTTGGAAGTCACAAGACACGCTTCTCATTTCAAAACTAGGCTGCGATTGTTTTTAAGCTTTCTTGTAGGACTTCTGCTTTTCACCCTGCTCCCTATAACTATTAGGACTAGATTTTTTGAAGTCTGTTTCACTCCCAGATATCTTACTTGAAGGAAAGACACTGACTGTGATGACGAGTGACAGAAGTACAGAACTATTCTCATTTAGATATTTAATTATCATATCTTGCCATTTTCACTCCAGACCCGTTATCCCAGTGCATTAACATGCTACTATTTCTCTCTCAAGATATTAAAGATTTAACAAGAGTAGCCTTTTTCAAAACACTAAGCCCCAGCTGCCTGGGGTAAGTAGCTATTATCTTAATTAACAGGCAGTAAAATGCTCAGGTTTTGCTCACTTTATACCTCCCAAACTCAACAGCCAAAGCATTCTGCAAGACAAGCAGGTGTGTCCTCTCACACTAAAAGTAAATCAGCCACGCTCCTGAAAACAATTCGCCTTTGCAATCCCAAGGCTAAATTACCTGAGCCCATACCTGGCACAGGACCAAAGCCAAGTCTAACGTGTGTCAGCAGAAATTGCTGTACTATAAAAACCCGGGGAAGGACGGATCCCTGGTACACCCCATCTCCAGCCGGCTCCGCACCCAGCCCTCCCTGGTCCTCAAACCCCTGTAGCGGAGTCCAAGGTGCTTTTCCTGCCCATTCCCTTGGTAACTAGGCTGGCCTTGGACGCCATGACATGGGGAAAAACCCACTGCCCCATTCATCTATGTGTCTGTCCATCCACCCATCCACTGCCAGACTCCAGCATGGGAAGGGGGGAGGGAAGGAGGCGGGGAGGGAGGGAGTGCAGTGGGCATGGCCACCGGCTCCACTCCCTGTGACGGCAGCCTCGTGGTCCTGTCTTGCCTGGCTCCCAGACTTTAGACCTGGCGTCAGGTCTAAGGTTCGCTCATCTCTGGTTGCCTCTCACCTTTGACACCGCTCCCAGGTGCTTTTGTTTTCACCTGCCCCGGGCAACGAGAGGCTCAAACAGACGGATTGGGCCAACCATCCCACCACACCTGACACCACAGACTGGAACTCTGGGAGGAGAGCAAGGCTTCGGGAAGGTAAAGGCATCCTTCAGTGGGGGATTCTCCATGAGGCAGGTCCCAGACCCAACCCACCATATCCAAGGTGCCTTTCCCAGACAAGTGCCGGGATTCTCATCCTCCCACTAGGAAGCAGCCCCACACCCAAGGCACAAAGGTGCAGCCGGTCCAAAGGGTGGCAAAGTCCTCAGTGAGTCTCTGCCCAAGAGAAGAGGTTTTAGGAAGACTTAGGAAGCCCTCTGCCCCACCCCTCATCCTCTCAGGAAGCCGAGAGCTACCGCAAAGGTCTTAGCAGAGTGCTCGGTGTGTCCCACAGCCCAGGGCAGTCTCCATTTATTGCTGCTGCCATTTCCCAATACAGTTAATGATCCTTTTTCTCTTCCCCTTAGCTCTGAGGAGAGCTGATTGCCCTGAGAAATTGGCACTATGTAATTCTAATTCTGTAATTCAGGTGTTTACACCTGAAGTCTTTGCAGTTGGGATTTTTGTATCCCTTGGTAACCTTGGCTTAAGTGAATTTTCCAAGTGTCCACGCTCCCACACTAGCACTGCCAGAGCTTTAGCAGGTAGGAGAAGGCTCCCAAAAGCAGAGAAATGCTTTAAGCTGAATACTAGAAGTTAACTGGGGAGGTAGGTGCATGACAACTGTCTTGTGTGTGGGAAAAAATTAAGTATCTAAATGTGAAAGAACCTGAAGTATCATGTCCAAAAATTGCAGGGTTAGATACTGCAGACTGACACAGTTAAGCATTGAAGTCCTGAATTTTTATCAAGGAGCTCATTAACTGCAGTTTTGATTCACTGCTGCATCCCTGAAGAAACTCAGCAAATGTTTTTAATTGTTTTAGGACCTTCTTAGAGCTCGTGGTTTAGAAAAGCTTAACCATCAATTAGACATCATTACACTTAAACGACATTAATTTCCCAGGAAGTTAAACAGTCTTAAATGAGACTTTTCGGTAACTTCATCCTCAAAAAGGTATGCATTACTTTTCCTTTTTTTTTCACTGCTTTCCTTTGGGAGAAAAAAGGCTTATCCCCTCACAATAAATACACCGGGATCCCTCCACCCCAGCTTAAAAATGCTGCAGAGATACTAATTTACTAAATGGCGAAAGCCAAGCCCTTGCTGTCACATTCTAGCGCAAATATCTACCCTGTTGCCTCATGTTTCTCTCTT
The DNA here is from genome assembly GCA_036023395.1 of Myiotriccus ornatus. Classification (NCBI taxonomy): domain Eukaryota; kingdom Metazoa; phylum Chordata; class Aves; order Passeriformes; family Tyrannidae; genus Myiotriccus; species Myiotriccus ornatus. The sequence continues at coordinate 4,077,532 of JAYRBT010000002.1, forward strand.
TATTACTATTCTTTCTGCTGATAAACAACGAGTTTGAAAGGGTACTCCTTAGATAAAATCCACTTTCTGGCTAATGCTAAACAACTGAGTGATCCTCATAAACATATTCGTCAGGTCCCTTCTTGGAAATGGGTGGTCCAAGTGCCGTATCGCTGATCTGGCGCTGCTGCCGCCATACCTGGCAAACTGATCACCTTTAGGTTGATCTACAGTGGGCTCCACAGGGACACAGCTGACTAATGCCAGTCAGAGCTGGCCCAGGGGAGGGAGAGAGGAGACACTGAGACAGGGGAATGGGGGTGTCTGGCTGAGAACACGATTTCCTGGTGCAGCGATGTTTAATCCTCTGTTAGGAAGTGAGAAATGATCTGTGTCGTGGCCATTTGGCTACTTACCTTCAAGGTAAGTGTAAGATCAAGCAATCCTGCCCTGAATATCTGCTGCTAGACACAGCTGTCACAAAATGTTAAGCTGTATCTGGAGGCTAAATCCACCAGCAGGATTTTTACAGTGGATTGAAGATAAATTGGTTTAACTCTGACTATACTGAATCTGAACAGGTTCATCTTTCCCTGCCCCTCAGCAGGGTCTCTAGGCACAAGGACAGGACTTGTAACACTTCAGCTGTTCCCCAAGCTGCTCCCCAAATTGCTGAGTTATTCTTTACCAGGATCAAAATAAAAAGCCACAAAATCCAGCATCTAAGCAGTCCCAGTTCAGGTTACACCTCAGCCTTTGAAAGCCTGTGTGGAAAAATTTGCTAAAGCCATTTTACACCAAAGCTTTGGTGAGTTCTTCAGAGTTTCGAGTTTGTAATAAGATCAACCAAACTTATTCTGGTCATGCTGACAGAAACTTTCTAGCATGCACATGCACTCTGCTGGGGTTTACCTCACAGAAATCCGCAGGAAAGTTTTTGTCAGTATTTTTCCTGGATCTGCTCAGGGAAGTCAGCGAGGTTTCCACATGAACAGCAAGCCTGTGTTTCCTCAGCAGCACAGACACTGGCTGAAAGGACAGGCATGATGTTTGCTGTGACATCCACACCTGGAGCAGGGATTGGTGACCCTGCCAGAACAGCATCCTGGAATTTGTGGAGCTGACTTTAACCCTAAGTCAAGTTTTACTGCCAGTCTCTTCCCCAAGGTGGAAAACAGCCACAGAGGGTGACTGTGAACCACATGAGATATCTGAATGCGCTTCCTGTAGTCCCTTAGCCAGCAAGTGCAGGTTTTTACTCTGTACACTCCAACAAAAAAAACAAACAAACAAACAAAAAACCAACAAAAAAACCCACAAACAAACAAACAAAAACAATAAAACCCCAACAAAAAAACACTAAGAAAAAAAAAATTAACAAAATGAACAAAACCATTTTCCCCTGTTCTCCACTGAACCAGAAAGAATAAAGCAACTTGTTTTGCTTCCTTGCCATTCTCCTTGAGTGGAAAGGGAGACACCCTCTGGGAAAGCAATTGTTTAAAATGAGCTTTGACAAAACTCATTGCAGTAAATCTCAGCTGAGTTTTGTTCCAGCACTAACTCAACCTTTTGACGTTGAACAGAGAGCAGCAGAGGGAAATGACGAGAATCTGAGTTTAATATGGATAAACTTGGGTGGTTTGCAAGCAGCTTCTTGCTTCCTTAGAGAGAGTTTTATGGCTTATCACCGACAATAACTGCCCAGAATGGATGGCAGTGTTACTTCCAGCCTACAAAGAGGCAAGTGTATGTGGTCAATACCACAAGGAGCACATTTATGCTGTGTTGCAAGGTTTATCTTTTTCCAGCTTAAATAATATTACCCACCCCTGACTAGCTGTCCCGCACAAACTACAGTCCTGCTTTTCATCACAGGGGCTGTATGAGCTGGGGAAGATGGTGTTACCTGTGGGGTTTTTTTGGTTTTTTTTTTGAGGGAATTAAAGCCCATCTAACTGAGCAGGAAAGCCATTTGGATCTAAAGATACAGACCCGAGTTCAGCCAACTGAGGAATGCTCTTAATGACAGCCTTAATGAAGAATTAAAGGTCTGGAGCCTGCCAGATTGCAGGGGAAGGACAGGCAAAATAAAGGAGACACATGGGACGAGCAACTCGCAGGAACAACAGGCTTTTGTCAGGGAAGGGAGTTGGAGAGACCTTCCCAGGCCAGAAACTACATAGTGCTGCTGTCAGGTATCTTCATAAAAGTACTTCTTGCTCAACAGCAAGGTTTCATGTGCCAGATTCCTGAGCCCCAGGTAGAAATTTCACTAAATCTTCATTATAAGTCTTGCAGGTCCTGGTCCTGGCTGACCAGGGCTTTCTTCCACGTGGAGGGAAGCACTCCATTCCATCAGTGTTTACCTCAGCATCCTATTAAGTTCAACACCCCACGAGCCTTCATCTTCAGGTTCTGCTCAAACTTCCTTCTCATGTTTATAACTGTTCACATGAGTATTTTTGGAGGAGGAGCTCTGTAAGGAGGAACCAAGGCGGCGTTATTTGCTGCCCTGTGCTGGCAGTTCTCACCAAGAGCAGGGCACTGTCGCTTCCTTCACCTCAAGGCTGGAAGAAGGGGACACGTGCCACCCAGGAGGGCTCACACTGACCATCCTCTTCCCAGGGTATGGGCAAAACGCTGCAGCAGCTTTCTCGGAATCAGGTTTGAGATAACCACCACTATTCTGGTCTGTGTTTCCCTGCCATCCCTGGGCACAGTGTAGCTCCATCCAGAGCAGTGCAGAGTCATGCTCTGTGCTGACGCAGTCACAAAGTGTGAGACTTCATGGGCTTGGTCTGTCTGGGCATTCTTTACCATGGTGCAGGAGCATGTGCCATCTGCTTTGTGTGCTGCTGTCCTCAGGGGTGCTTGAGCCAGGTCCTCTTGCTCCTGCTTTTTCAAGCAACTTGCTGACTCAAAGCAGTGCTGCCACAAAGCCCATCAGATCCCGAGGTGCCCAGCCATTCCCTGGGCAGTGTCCTTAGCAAGCTGGTAGCAGCATCACCTCCATGCCTGAACTGGGCGTTCCTGGTATAATTTCTAACCAGCACCCACAATAAATGTAGAACATCAGCCTAAACTCTTCAGCAGGACTTTGGGAAGGAAGGTGTGCTCGAGAGCAAGGCACAGCCACGAGTGATGTCCCTCTGCCATTAACTTCCCCCAGCATGTCCCCTTAAAGGAGACTCACCAAATTCTATCTCCTTGTCTACATCCAAGAAGGCTTGTTGCATCGATTGTTCCTTCTTAAAGATCCCCACCTTCTGGTCATAACTGACAGTGGCAGACGCTTTGATGTGTTAGATTTGATTCAGGTTATTAATGATTTTATTCCAGCCTATTTTGAGGTTAAACCCCACCTGTCCCTCTGGCACCAGTCAGGACCTGATGCAGGAGGCTGGGGTCAATTGCAGATGTACACTGAACAGAGTTGGTTTCCTCGCAGGGCACGGCACAGGAAACGATGCCAGGCACCTCCATGGAGGGGAGTCGTCCCACCTACATGTACAAGGTGGTTCTGCTGGGCAGCATGTCGGTGGGGAAGTCAAGCCTGGCCTACCGATACGTGAAAAATGACTTCAGGGAGTTCCTGCCAACCGTGGGCTGTGAGTGAGTGGCTTCAATTGCTTGATGGCTCTGGACAAGAGAATCAGGCCTGATGGACTTCCTTGAAGCAGGGTGGGAGGGATAAGAACTGGTTGGTACATCTCATAGTAGCAGAGATCACCTCCGGACATGATACAGACCTGCCCAAGAGCCAGGCCTTCCCCTTCACATCTCTGCAGACCATTTTCTCAGCACCAGGCTGTAAGCAAAGCCACATCCTATATCACACAAGTGTGGCTTAGTGCTGCTTTTTAGAGGCAGATGAGCAGCAAAATGAGTGAAACCTGGAATTCAAACTGTACAGCCCATCTGCTCTTTGCACGCTTGGTCCTGTGCTGCCCTCCCAGCTATCAAGACACCCCAGGAGGGTCTCATAGAATGATTTGCATTGGAGGGGGCATTAAAGATAATCTAGTTTCAATCTCCCCTGCCTAGGTCCTACAGCATCTAGGCATTACAGATGTTCATTTTATGTGATGTGCCTGGCTTTTGCCCTAAGAAGGCACAGCTGGCACAGAGGCTGCAGTCCCACCTGCACCTGCAGAGCTGGTAGAGGAGACCGAAGTGCCGTGGAACTTCTCCCCATGCCTCTGCCTTGGCTCTGGCTGGTCTACAGGCAGCCCTCTGCTCCCTGGAAACAAGGATGGAGGCTCGCCCTCCGGTGGGGGCCCTTTCAGGGAATATTCCTATTCACAGCTCTCACAGGTCTGACCCACCAGCAAGGTGGAGATGTCTCTCTGTCTGAGGTCTGCTCCACAAAGCTCAGACCTACCTGACATCAAACCTGGTGTCCACCTAAGTCTGCTGTCAGGAAGGACCCCTGGCCTTGCAGCACATTACCCCATCCACAGTGCCAGTGATCATGAGAAACCTGCCCCAACTTTGTGCACTAAAACATTGTTACCAACCCTCGGGATGGGTTTGACCTCGCAGCAGCAGACCTGAGCTATCTCCTGTTACTGCAAGTGACCGTGCGCTCTGCATCTTGCTTGCAGGCTCCTTCTTCACACACACAGTCAACCAGGAGGAAGCCACTGTCAAGTTTGAGATCTGGGACACGGCAGGCCAGGAGAAGTACCAAAGTGTCTGCCACCTCTACTACCGGAATGCCCACGCTGCTCTCCTTGTTTATGACATTGCTAAGAAGGTAAGGCAGGGGATGCTCATCCCATCCATGCTAGAATTATGCCATGCCACAGCATACTGGAGGGGCAGAGATGTCCAAATTACGGTGTTTCTCCTTGGCAGAGCAGAAAGCAGTACATGAGCACCACCTGAGAAGGTGAACGTTCCCCCTGGGACTTGCCAGGGGCCATCCCTGCCCATGCAGGACCATGCCACCACCCTGGAATGATTTCTGCTGTCATACCTAAAGGGTGCATCCCATCCAAGGTTGATTTATCCCTAAAGGTGTTTGAGAGCTGGTGAGCTGTTTCTCTGAGAGAGGGCAATCATAACCTACCCACCACACCTCTTCCAGCTGTGGTTTGGTGCCACCCATCCAGCTTTGTCTGAGACAAAGTGATTAAATCAAAATCAGATCACTGAGTGGTTTTGTCTCCATCTCTCCAGGAAACACTCAGGAAAGCAAAGCTGTGGCTGGAGGAGCTGGAGAAGAAATTCCTTCCCGATGAAATTGTCATTGCTTTGGTGGGCAACAAAACAGACCTTGAAGCTGAGCGAGAGGTCACCACTGAGGTGAGTGCCTGTGGTTCCCTCATCACCCCCTCACCAGCAAGCACTGGGATATGTCCAAGGAAAGCCAAGAGTTTAAAGGTTTTTCAGACACCTCCAAAGTCCCCGTACAATTACTAACCCACCGTTAAATGCCACTATAACCAAAAAAGCAGCCCTGGAAGAGGAAGAGGCTGGGGTAATAACTCTGCTTGTCTCCACTTAGGAGGGGGCAGAGTTTGCACGGACAAAAGGCCTCCTGTTCATGGAGACATCTGCAAAATCCAACCATCAAGTAAATGATATCTTCATGGCCATAGGTGAGTGAAGTGATGGCTCTAAATGAGAGCAGAAGCAGGTAAATCACGTTCCCAAGCCCCTGCAGAACTGACCCCCTGTATTGCTCCTGCTTGCCACTGAGATCTTCCCATCCAATCCAGCCTGTGCTATCCCTTAGGGCAGAAGGATGGACAGATCCATCCTGGGATACTCCAGCATCAGAGATGGCTTTCAGACCTTCTTCCAAAGCCACAATTTTATTTTGCTTTAGTATCTAACCTAGGTGTAATGGTGTCCCCAGCTTAGGGGAACTGTGGGATGGTCCCCTGGGATGGGAGGGGGTGGCCATTGCATCCCACACCACCAGCAGGAGAAAAGAGCCCTTTCTTGCCTTGTGTTTCCTCCTAGTCCAAGAGCTCCTGCGGCAGGAAAAAGAGAAGGCACCTGCCCCATCCCCACATGGGAGATCAACAGTCTACCTACAGCAGGGCACAACAAAGAGGAGGTGCTGCTGGCTCTGAGGACATGCAGCTCTGGACCTCAGCCATGACTGGATCAAGTCTCCAGGAGGAGCAGTGACAAAGCAGTGGGGACTCAGAAGTAGCTCAGCCTGACCATCCTCCCCCTCAAAGCGAGTTCAGAGCCCATGCCAGGTGCACAGGGCCTCTGCAACCCTATAGCACTGTCTTCCTCCGAGAAAAAAAGCACAGGGTTTTCTTCCACCAAGCTTCCACTTCCAGGGAAGAGCACGACCTGCCAGCAATAATACCACCAACCCTGACTGGTGACATGCTCCCACCCCAGCTGCACATCACCTCCTCCATCTCCCTTCCCATCTGAAAAGGGAGGGTTTAACCTTCCAGAGCAAAGCAGGTGCATTCCGGGGGCTTTACACTCAGGCTGCAAATAAAAGGAATATTGCCCTAAAGGTGTGTTGTTTTTAACCTGTCCTGGGTGTCAGCCTGCAGATGGGGAAGCTTAGAGGTGGCAGGACCAGAGCCAGTGCACCCTCACCCCATGTGACCCACAGCAGGTCACAGACCATCCTTGGGAGAAATCACAGATTTATTGCCAACATAAGAGCCAGAATGGGGCCAAACGAGTGGTGTCCCAGTACCCCGTGCCTTGCAGGGCCTCCCCTTTGCATATTGAGAGTTAGATATGGGAACACACCTTGGCTGGAAAAGGAGAAAAACACCTGTGCTCTGTCCAAAGGCAGCAGCACTCGCCTTGTCTGCAGGGCAGTAACCTCCGAGTTTTTGGGGCATGCCCTGACAGCAATGCCAGGCAAGCAAACACCCTTAAAGATCTTCCCCATGCAGGGGAGGTTAGCTTCCCTCTGAGAACCAACCACCCCAGGACCCCACACCAGCCAGGACACCCACCTGCGGCGCTTCCCCAGGGCTGAGCCGTCCCAGAGCAGGACAAGAGCTCCTCCTCGGCAAAAAGGAAGATTTGCTCCCTCATCTTGCCTAAATCCCCTTTGTTAGGGCAGCTGGGAGACATTAGGTGCTAATTGCCACTCCTGCACCCCATTTGCTCCCTCTCTTTCCAAAATTAACCCTTCCCTCCCCAAACCAAACTAGGGCCTCAGTGTTGAGCCACGACGAGACCAGCAAATTTTGGGGTCACACCCCCCACATCCCCCCCATGCTGAGTTTTGGAACAGAGAGGCTGGGACACGGGCATGAGAGGAGAAGGAGTTTTATTGTCAGCTTCAGTTCAAGGGTTTCGCTCCTCCCGGGGAGGGTGGGGGGCTGCACAGGCTCGCTGCCGGCCCCCCATGGGGTGGGTGCCCTCGCCCAGGGTTTGCCGCCTCCCAAACCTCCCCACCGGCCTGATCCCGCGTCCCGTGTACCAGGAGGGGTCGATGTCCGGGTCTGCAAGGGAAAAGCCGAGGAATCGTCAGGGGGTGATGGGGGAGAGGACAGGGCGTTTCACCCGTGGGTGGGGGGATGAGAATGCACGGGGAGGAGGAAAGGGGGAAAAGAGGGATAAAAGCTCTTGCAAAGACTGTTTCAAAAAAACCCTTTGCTTCTGCATCTTTACACCCCCTCCTAAATCCCAAAAATGCGTCTGAGTCTGGGAATGCAGAGGGGGCTGTAAGCAGGGTGTTGACCGGGGGGAGTCCCTTACTCATGTTCTCCTTACTCCTGATTTCCATGGAGCGCTCGAGGATGCGGCCGTGGGTGGCGGGCAGGGTCAGGCAGGTGAGCAGCAGGCACAGGAGGCAGGTGGCCCCCAGCTTCATCCCCAGCACTTTGCGGCCGCAGAGGCTCAGCTCCGAAGTCTCCTGGTCCCCGGCACTTCACGCCACAAACACGGCGGCCTCCGATGCGGCTGCAGGAGGGAAGGGATTTGGCTGTTGATGTGTGTCCCTAACACAGCATCCCTGGGCAAGCAGCGATGCAAAGGGCTCGGGAGCGCTGGATCAGAACCCGGGGGTTTTCCTGGGGCTGATACCTCTGGGGAAAGTATCGCCTCCAAACATGAGTTGTGCAAACCTGATGTTCATTAAAACAGGCTTTGGTCCTAGCCTAGTGCCTTGGGTCAGGCCTGACATAGTTCATCGTTTCTTCTCTGGGACCCCCGGTGCCCCACGGGACCCCACAGCCTGGCTGATGGGGAGAGGAGCCACCACCGAAGTGCGGGTCTGGCTGCACCAGAGGCTGCACAGCCTCAAACGAGGTTTGCTGCTGGGTGACGGATGGATGGACCAAGGCCACCTCTGCACCCTGAGCACCCACCCCTGGACCCGGCTGCCGAAGTGGAAACCTGAGAACACCCTGTAACCTACTCCAGGGCACTGAGGTGATGAGCAGGAGCGTGCACGGCCGAGCGATTGGCTTGATTTCTGCCAGGGCGAGGGGTGCGGAAGCGGGAGAGGTGGGTGAGGCAGGACACGGCGAGCGTGTGGCGGCAGCTTTGTTTCCAGGGACTTTTGCAGGGGAAAAGTTTTCAGCGTTCTAAGCAGGAGGCAGGCTGGGCTCCTGGGAGCTCAGGTTTGCTGCGACCACCAAATTTTTGGAACCCCCCAGCCCGGCTGTCTGGGGAAAGACGCAAGGACAGACACACGGGGAGGCAAAGCAGCGCTCAAAAGCGTCACGAGAGGGAGAGAAAAGCGTGGCTCCCGCCGCCGGGGCTGCACTTACCGTGGCGTGGCGAGGCGAGGTGCCCGGCTGCCGTCCCGCTGAGCCAAGGGGCTGCTGTCTGAGCGGGAGTCCCCTCCGGTCGCTGTTTTTATGGCCGGTTTCGTGCTGATGTCAGAGGCGAGTCCTGGCGGGGACCGAGCCGGGGCATCTCCCCTCCCCGCTGTCCCCTCTCATCAAATCAGCACGGGGATTTTCATGACTCAGAAGGGACCAGCATTTTATCTTCCGCTGACTGAGGAAGATAGTTTGGGAATATGTTAATCCCTGTCCTTGACCCGGGGTTATTTCGAACATCACCCACCCCGATCCCACTCCGGAGGAGGAGGGTGTGTGGTTGATGCTGCCCTGAAAGCTGAGTTACCAATGCAACTCCACCACAGGATTCACACTGGGTACCTTTCTCCGTCACTTTCCCTCCCCCAAAGAAGCTGCTTTAAGGAAACTAGAACATTAAATACAGAGAAGAGGGGAAGGCAACTTGCTGGGGGACACGGGTTGTCAGAAATGGGTTTGTCCTCATGGCATAGGGGCTTCAAATCCCACCCCACCCCCTTTTTTAAATGGGTCTAAAAGATTTCTGATTATGTTTCTTCTGCTGGATGTGACACTGAAGGAGCCAGCTCGTGTCCCTAGCACAGAGGGTTTAGTTGGTATCCCCAGGCAAGACTGGGACCAGAGACATCCTGAAACAGGGACATAACTGTGTTGGCAGGATGGTGAAGACACTATCACTAGTGGGGTGAGGGCAGGGGGCAGGTCTTTGCCACCCCCCATTGCCCTGGGACAGATCTCTGTCTCATATTGTTGTCAGCTCCAATGCCTGAGCACAGCAATGTTGGGGACAGGTGACAGGAGCAGCAAGGGACACAGGGTGATTGTCACAGAGGTGCAGCAAAGGCAGGGAAAGGGCTAAAGAGAGATAACCCCCCCGTGTTTCAGCCATGGAAACCCACACCCTGGGCTCAGCAGGTCTACCCCAAGTTTGCTGCTATTATTTAATACAGATTTAAAGCAACTCCTCAATGTGGGCTCATGTTTCTTGTGGCTTCAGCTGCCAGATTTGATTCAGGGTATCCATTTAGGGTATCCATGCAAGTCCAGTGCATTTATTTCAGGATCAGCCCCTCCTTACCCCCACACCGTGCATCCCCTTTGCCCACCTAGCTTCACCACTGACCCCCAGTCTTCACACCTGTGGCTCTGTGAGCAGCATCTGACTAGTCATATTGCCATCCTGATCAGAACCATCTGCCTCCATTCTACTTCAGTGCTGCTGATTCAATTCCTGTCTGCTTCACCCAGTTAGTTTAAAGCAAGAACTGCACAGATTGGTTAAAGGAAAGGATGGACGTGGATCTGCTGAAGTGAGTCCAGAGGAGACCACAAAAATGCTCCAAGGGCTGGAGCCCCTCTGCTCTGGAGACAGACTGGGAGAGCTGGGCGTGTTCAGCCAGGAGAAGAGAAGGCTCTGGGGAGACCTTACAGCCCCTTCCAGTGCCTAAAGGGACTCCAGGAGAGCTGGAGAGGGACTTTGGACAAGGGCTTGGAGGGACAGGAAAAGGGGGAATGGCTTCCAACTGCCAGAGTGTGGGGTTAAATGGGATATTGGGAAGGAATTCTTCCCTGGGAGGGTGGTGAGACCCTGTTACAGGTTTCCCAGAGAAGCTGTGGCTGCCCCATCCCTGGAAATGTTCAAGGCAAGGTCGGACAGGGCTTGGAGGAACCTGGTCTAGTGGAAGGTGTCCCTGCCCATGGCAGGGGGTAGAACGAGATGAGCTTTAAGATCTCTTCCTACCCAAACCAATCTGTGATTCCATGGAAAGAGAGAGGAACCTTTGCTTGAGTGAGCTAAAAGAACACACACAGGAAAATGGGTGGATGGTTCCGGACACAAAATTTGCTTTATTGCATGATTTAGTATACATATATAAAATCTCTAGACAGGAAGATGGGTCAGAAAACCAGCAGAGAACAACGTGGATGACTACAGCCTGAACAATGCCTTAGTTTGCACTGCTGAAGCTCACCGTGAGGATTTCTTTACAGAGTCAAGCGTGGAAGGACTTGAGTTACAGCTGAAACCAGATACAGGAAGAGATGGAGTTGGGGCAAAGGCTGAACCCTGACACCAGAAGGGTGGGTGCAAACCCCCCAGGTCTTGCTGGAGCTCCCTTCTGCCAGCAAGGACCTGACATCCCAGCACCGAGGCCAGCGGAGCAGCAAGAAATGTACCCAGTAATGCCATGGTGTCTGGGACAGTTTCTGCCACAGCAGAGATTTGCACTTATCCTTTTGAGCTTCAGGCCAGAAGAATTTCATTTTAAATTAAGAAACTGGTTTTGTTTCCATCTGGGAAGCCCAGACTGTGGACTTAAAAAACTACTCCAGGATGACCACAGGACCAATTTCTAGGCAGTTAGCAGTTTCTAGACAAAGCCAATGTATGAGTTACTCGCATGAGAATTCATCCTACTGCTCACAATTAAAGTGGTTTTAGCTCAGATGCACAGGAATTGCCTAAAGGGTCCAGCCTGAGTGGCCATTGATGGGAAACTGTCAGCGTTGGTCTGACATCCCCACTCTGGCTGCGAGCGATCCTCCCCACATCACCCACTGTGGAAAGAGAGAGGGAGGGAGGTGGGGGCTATACAGGACAGGGACCAGCAGGTAGCAAGCAAAAAAGAACTCTTCCAAAGTGACCTATAAGAGAAACCTACCCTCTTCCCATCCCAATACCCTGGGCATGGATATGGGGCCAGAGACTGATCCACAGGGGTTAATGGATGTGGGGAATTAAATCCTGGAGGAAAACAAACATCTTGGGGCATCTGGGGGAGGATGTTGCCAATGCCACTGTCACCTGGCAGGAGCCCAGGGCCACTGCAGCCATTGGAGGTCATTACAGCTCCTCCAAAGGATGGGATGGTCCTAACAGATTCTACAATGCCATCATCAGGGACAGGGGACATGCTCATCCACACAGTGCACCTTGCCATGGGCTGACCCCTCTGTGGAGCAGAGAAGCACCTACACTCTTCTTGCTGGAGTTCTATATATCTTGCTGATGTAACCTCACATGGAGAGGAGGTATCTTTGAGAGCTGGAAAAGCAAACCTATACCCAACAAGCTCTCCATCATTTCTTCCATCTTCCTTGCCAACACCTCCTGCAAGCCTCGCCTCACTAACATCCCCAGATGGTCACACCTGCTTCAGGCACAGCGGCGAGAAGCCTCAGTGGGTGTTTGTGTGGCTTGGTGCCAAGATCTGTTGGCCAAGTGCTCACTGGGAGGGAAGAAACCTGCTCTCAACCTCCTTTGCTGCTCAGGGAAGGGCAGCAATGTGTCCAGGGACATGGCAGGGAGCTGGGACCAGCACCGCGATGCGAATCCCAGCACTGGGATTCCCTGCTCTACCTGGGGTATCCCAGGGGCATCCTACAGCCCACTGTCAGCTCCTGTCCCTGCTCACCACCAGCCTGGAAAAGAGCAGGGACAGGCACTGGCAGCTTTTGCCAAGTGAGGGCTGTGTCACTGCTCCTGGTCCCTGTGCTGAACACCACGCTGACATCCAGCTCCCTCCTCTGGTCGCCTGGGTTGACCCAGTACCCAAGAGCTGCCCAAAGCCACGGTCTCACGCCTGCATCCTCCTAGGAGAGCCCCTGGCCACTTGAATGCACCCCAGTGCCTTGCTCTTCTCACTAGCAGCTCCCAGCGAGACCTCCTGTCCATGGCCTTTGGCTTTGTTTCTGTCCAGGGTTTCAGGGAGAGAAGGGCATAGGAGAAGGAGGAGAAAGTGTTGCAGGGGAGGCGGTGAGAGGCTTTGCGCTGAGGTCTTGTATCATCACTGAAATGCGGTAGCAGGAAGGTGCCCCTCTCCTCAGGACAGGTGGGTCATCACAGGCTTCTGCAAGGCACAAGAAGGAGAAACCTCAGCTCACCACTGTGCCTGTGCCCTGAGCCACCCCAGGTGACAAGGACAGTGTGCTCCTTGTCCCCTCTAGCTGCCACTGCATGGAGCGAGGACCTGCCCCATCCCACAGGCCATGCAGGCAGCAGGAATTCGAAGATATACATCTTTCTTGGTCCCCCCACCCTGGGGCTCGCGACATCCCAGACCTCAGGGGCTGATGCCCAGGTGTGCCTGCCCACCAGCCAGCATGGTGAGACCAGTGCTGTGAGCTGGGTGCTCCTCCAGCTTGAGGAGAGTGTGTGGAGGGACAGGTCCCTCTGTGAAAGCTCAGGGAGGTGGGTCCCACACGGGATCCAGGCCAGCAGCCCTTCTGGGTGGCTGGGTCCGTACCGCAAAGAGCCTCTCCACTCTCCTGTTCTTCCCGTTGGGATTCCTCTGAGTCAGGGAGCCACGGTAAACGGAGTTGCGGTCAAAGGAATCATCAAAGCCTGTAGTGGACAAAGAGAGATGGGCAGCAGCTCTTCATCCACCTCACCAGAGGTTTCAGTTACCCACCAAGTCACTTGGGGTTTGCCAATCCCCCGCTGACTGGGGGTTTGGATGCATCATGGCACTTCTCTCTCTGGGAGGGTGATGGGAAGCCCTTTGATGACAAGGAGACAAGAGCTGCTGCTACTCAGGTTTCCAGGGCACTGTGTGAGCTGGGTCAGCCAACCAGCAGTCAGGACCTCTGCTCTGGAAAGCTCTGCCTGCCTGTGAAGGAGCTCTCACACCACCCAAGCCTACGACACTCTCTTGACCTACTAAGTCACCTCCTCTCCTCTCTGTGACCAGCTTCCACCAGCTGCACCCTTTTAGGCCCAACTTTTCAAGTCACTAACTGCAGGGAGGGCAGTCAGGAGACCAAGTCACCCCACCACAGAGCCCAGGCAGAGGGGATTAGGTTCGCTTGGTGACGTCTGTCCCAATTGCACATCCCTCTATCTCCTCACAGGGCTGACGTGTCCCACGGGCTGTCTTTATCTGCCTGTCCTTTGCAGGAAGGAGAGCAGATGACTCCTAAGCATGAGGACAAGGAACCTTTCCACCTACCAGCCTCAGCTTAGGAATCAGCACTGTTAATTGTCTGTGTGAATGGGGGAAGTGCTATTCCACCTCTGCATTAAATGATCTTTCCCCCCTTCCCTCCCTTCATCTTCCATTATCCAGAAGGAGAGCCACTCTTTCTATATTTAAGCTTGTGAGGTGTGATAAGAGAGAAATAGAAAAGTAATTTCCAAATCAGTCTCACTGATATCAGTCAGGATGAAACATTTCCAGTGATTGCCCCCCTACCACCCAAGCTGCTGTGCCAAGTTTCAGGTCACACTCTGCTTTGGAGCTGCTGTTTGTCATAACTGGGCCCTGGAGGGCCTCTTGCCCCCCACCAGAGACCAGTGGCTGAGGCAGGTGGGCAACAGGGTGAAGATTTTTAGCCACAGAATGGTTTGGGTTGAAAAGAACCAGAAAGCCCATCATGTTCCACCTGCCTGCCATGGGCAGGGACACCTTCCTCCAGCTAGACCAGGTTGCTACAAGCCCTTTCCAACCCAGCCTGGAACACTTCCAGGGGTGGGGCATACCGTCCAGGGAAGGATTCATTCCCCAAGATAACCAAGCAAGGAAGAAATTGCTGTCAGAAGCGATGAGGTGCTTAGGCGAGGCTCTGAGGTCTAACAGCCCCTGGTATCCCACAGATCAAGTAACACAGACGTCTCCCTGAACTCAGGAGGCCAGAGCCAGGCTGCAGAGACAGCCTTGGTTCTTGGAGGACTGACCCACCTCAGCCTGACCTCTGTTGTCCAGTCACTGTCCCCAGTCCTGCCAACTGCTGTCTCCTTTCCACGTTATCCATCACAGGTTTCCCCTGGGGCTGTCTGACCAGGAGGATGTGAGCACAGGGAAGGGAACCCCCATTGCAGACACATAGCTGGATGCAGAGAGAGGACCAAGCATCCTCCAAAGCCCCATCCATCACCCACAGGTCCCCATCTCCCACAGGCAGAGCCATGCTCCTTACCCGTGACTTCCAGGGGACTGTTGAACCTCCTTCTGAACCTCTGTAGTCCGGGCATTGCCTGCAAGGGAAGGGGAGCAGCCTGCTGTGGGGAAGGGAATGCAAGGGCAGAGGTCCCCACTGAGGCAACTGCTTTGAAAGCAGCTCCCTGGAGACCCTGGTTTCCTCCAGGCTTGAAGCTGTGCCACATGCAAAGCCAGCACTGATTAAACACATACTCACTTTAATGTCATCCGAAGACTCCCCTGGGCTGCTGCTGGCAGGACCGGGAGAGTGGAGGCAGGCAGCCTGCAGGCAGAGGAAGGGCAGAGGTTTCTTTGGGGGCGCAAGAGGAGGCAGACAGCTTGGTCTGACCCAGGGCAGAGCCCCGGGCAGCAGGAAGAGAGCTGGGCACAGCTCAGCAAGCCAGGCAGCCTTCGCAGCACCCAGAGGCAGCAGCAACAGCCCAGGGGAGCACGTACATCTCAGGGCTGGGACCTCATACCCACCACCCTCTGTGCTCACCTGCCCACTTGACTTCTTCTTTGCCTTTTCCACTGACTTCACCGTCAGCCCCGCCGCAGACAGAGCCGCAATCCGGGTTTCGATGTCTGATATCTTTAGAGGGAGGAAAAAAATATACAAATGGTGGCTGGAGGATCCACCACTGGCTTTGCTTGCCAACAGTGGCTGGGCAAAGCACCAAAGAGCTACGCCCTCACCTCACTCTCTGCCTGCTGCACTTGAGCGGCGGCCGAGGCCACTTTGTCCTCCAGCTCTGACAGCTCCGAGTCAGTAGTGCCGCTGTGCTGAGCCCCTTCCTCAAGCTCCTTCAGCGTCTTCTCAAGCCTGTACGTCTTTCCAGCAGTCAGGTACACCTGAAATACACGATGAAGAAAACCTACACTGCAGAGTCAACCTCCCTGGAGTTCTCCTCTCCTGGTGTGACAGCAGCCGCAGATGCAACAGCTCTTGCCATTCTTTTTTGACTGCCTTCTTGCCTTGCAGCACAGGCAGTACCAGTCAGCTATGACACGGATTTTCATCTCATTTCCTCTCTTCTCCAGGCTTTTCAAGAGCAATTACCAATGGGGTGAAGTGGTAAAAGGCTCAGTGGGAACAAAGGAAGGACCAAAACTCAGTGACCTGCTTGAGAAGCAGTAGTGTCTTCATGCCATGTGCTCAGAGGGAGGGCAGGTACTTGCTAACAAGCTCAGGCTGCCATGTCCTGTGATGGCAGAGAGCTGGGAAGGAGATAGACTGACTTTCCGTATCTTCTCAGTCTATTTTAAGGGTGTCTGTGCTGCTGGGTTGCCTGGGGGCATGGTCAGCCTGCGCTGTCCTCCCTTTGCTTCATAGAGAAGAAGGGTAAAAAGATCTATCCCAATAAACCCACTGCCAATTGCCTCCTCCTGGGCTGTTACAAGGACACAAGTCCAAGCAAAATAGTTCAGGAAACATTAATATGTCAGTATACAATCACATAAGACGAACAGATGGGTTTTGGTCACTCTTCTGCTGACTGATCCCAACGTGTCACTATTGCTAATGCAATTCCTGCTCCTCCAGCCCTATCTGCTTCACCTGGACTGGATATTATGCAAAACTGCCTGGCAGGAACCCTCTGCATGCAAAGAAGTACCAAGCATGCACCCAAATCACAGCAACATATGTCCCAGAGGTCTCAGCCCCCACAGTACAAACCCTAAAGCCATGTACCACTCACCCTGTGAGTCACAGGGATTCATTGTTGGCCCATCAGGCTCCCCTAGTGCCCTCCAAGGTGGGTGGCATGCCCTGGAGAGAAGAGGGTAGCCAGCCAGCTGTGACTCAGCCAGGATCCCTGAGGGAATGGCAGGATGACACACATCTCCCAGAGCCATTGTCTACCCATTCCTGTCCCAGCACTGACGGCAACAGCACTAAGCCCAAAGTTTACCTTCTTCCCAGCCCTATCTCCTCTCCTGGGAGGGGGGGAACCTCAAAACCTTCATGTATCCAACCCTCTTCCTCTGGGATGCTGTATTTGGTCAAAAAACATCCAGGTGTTGCAGCTCCCTGCTTTCATTTATAGGCTTTCCCCAGCGAGAGGTGAGCCCCAGCATGTGTTATAAAACCCTGCTCCCACACTGCAGGACATTTCCTACAGCGAAACCCAGCCACCCAGATAGAGATTCAACTCTTCTTTGAACTGTTTCTTTGGAGCTTGGTACATGGCACTGCGGAAGCAATCCATTTCCCGCAGGGAATCAATATATGTGGGTTTAGAGCAGCTAAAAAAGCTGTCAGTGTTTCACAGTGTCCCACAAACCTAGCAGGGGATTATGCTCTAGATGTAAACTTGTCACCTGCACAAGCCCATCACCCCCGGGCACAGGCCAGCCTTAGCAAACAGGTAGGTCACGGTACCCTCGGTGATGAAACAGTGCTGGGGAGGAACTGGAGAGAAATAGGATGCAAGTCTTGCTGGAGCACAGGACTGATGAAGTCCAGCAAAGCGATGCTGCTACAGCAAGCTGGGGACCGTGCTCACCTTCTCTCCCTGGCACTCCCCCAGGGCAACCAGGAACCAAGGAAAGGGAACCCACAAGACAGAGTACCTGCTCTTGCTGTTGTATCACCATCGGACAAGACCGGACTCTTTAATCCCTCGGCTGACCACCCTTTTAGTGCTGACCTACCCACTAACCAGAAATCTGGGGAGGAGGGAGGTGGGGGGGGGATTCCTCTTCATTCCCACCCCCCCCCCGACGCCCACACTGCTCGCAGAAAGCTCTTGTGAACCTTACATTTTCCTCAAGCTCACGGTACGCTTCGGCCACCTCTTTCCCATCGCCCGGGCTGGGAAGCTGCCCCGCGGGGAGGGCACACTGGCTCTCTCCGTGCAACGACTCCCACACCGCTTCCTCCGTGGCGTTTATGGCTCTCAGCACTTTGGCCGTGATTTCACTCAAAGCCTGAGCCGACGACCTCTGCGAACGCCCAGCACAGCCAAAGCGGAGGGTGGGGGCGGGGGAAAAATAAGGACGTTATTTTAACGCGGTGTACAAAAACAGCAAACCTTGGGGGTGAAAGGGGCATCAGACCTTCAGGAGCTGTAGGAAGATGGAGGAGAGGTAATTAATGGGCTTACGCTGTTCCTGAAGGGCTCTCCACTGGAGATGGATGCGTGGCTAAAGCAGAGCTTTTATCTCAGCCCGTGCTTTCTGGAGGATGGCTGTGACAAAAGGAGTCATCTCGAAAGGCTCGGAAAAAAAGGTCGTCTAGGGATGTTTTGCCCGCTGGAAACGGTGCCACCAGAGCTGTCTGACAGCACCTGGCCACCTGAAGGCCTCTTGGTTACTCAGCAGTTGAGATCTAATTGCAGCATATTGCTTTACACTTCAGCGGGCCCGAGCAGGGATGCAAATAACTCCTTGAGTTTGTGGCAAAAGAATTAAAACAACCAAACCCCATAAAATGATTGTATTGCCACACTGCCAGAACTTGGGACTAAAGTCCTCTCTTCCCTACCCAAGGAGCACTGGTGGCAGTAATGCTCCTATGTGCTGTTGGCGTGATGAGGTGCTAAGCACATGTAAAAATGGACTGAAGAAACTCATCATCTCTCTCTCAACTGATAATTCCCTAGAAACCAAGGAGATGGGGGTGATATACGCGCTGGTGACAAAACAGCTGTGTTTACAACTGCACCTTTTTTCCAGGCAAGCTGTCCTGCGGAGAACCAGATAACTCAGTCCAGATGATATTTTTACAATTTTATGGTGCCTTCACGGTACAATGGAGGTTTTTTTCCACATTTTCCATTAGGATTGTGTGCTTTCATCACAGTGTTCTCCAGTTAGAAGATTTCCTCCTGATTGGAGGAGACTTCAACAAAAAACCCTCAAAATCCAAACTTGGATCTGGTATAAGGGAAGTTGTTAAAAAACATCCTCCCTGACACCGCCTTTAATCAAGGCTAGTCCAGTGACATCACTGCAGACATTTCTAACTCAGTACTCCTCCCTGCTTCATAGCTGGGTTTGGGTGCAAAGAACGTAGAAAATCTGAAGGATCTAGGCTTCATTTTATGAGAATCAAGAATCTTACACTGATACCATACAAACAACTCCCTGTTCAGGGTTTAAGCCTCTGTCTGCTGCACATCAGCAGCTCACACAGGATTTAGGTTACCTTTTGTCTGCACTTAAATGGAAATGGATATTAAGATGAGGTACATCCTTCAATCCATGAGAAGCAGTTAAATCTGGCTGCAACAATCATCTAAAAGCAGCCATCAGGATAAAGGAGGCAGTGAAGGGTGCTGCGGGTAAGGATGCAGCACACAGCTGATCCAGTGGCACAGCAAATGGTACCCAAAACCACCAGATTTTGCCTTGTGAGGCTGAGGAACAAATGCACACTGAAAGGAGGTCTCATGGCACCATGAAAGTCATTGCAACCTCATATGAAAGGAGCTTTACAGGAGAGGAGAGGAGCAGCATGGTGCCCACTCGCTTCCTTCGCTGCGCTTGCCAGTGATGGATGTGTCAGAACAATGCACGTGAACCCCTTCCACAGGCAAGGCAGAAGGGAAGGGATGAGCAAATCAGCCACTACAGACCCAACAGGGAATGCTGACCTCTCCATCTGTGCTAAGGGATCATCTTGGGAGGCTCTGCACGGTTGGAGACTGCATAGATGCTGTGATCCCTCCTCCTCTCCCTGACCCACAGGTCATGCACCACATAGTAGGGGATAGGAGCCAGCACAGTGCTGTAAGCACAGGTCTAGCAGAGTGGATGAGGGATCAGAGGTTTAGGGACCCAGGAGCACCGACAGGTGTTAAAAAGACATTTCAGGCTGTAGCAGGTGCCTGACAAAGGCTGCTGGTACTAAATCATTACCAATCTCTTCTCCCACCCAAGGACTGTTCTCCATAATGACATCCAGGTCCTGGGACAACTCTAAGTGGGTGTGGAAGTTGTGTACCTCTTCGTAACAGGCAGTAGCCTGTAAGAGGCTTTACTTTTGACTCTGGGGTGAGACTGGGAAAGCCTACAAGGAGAAAGGTCCAGAGCCAGCACCCTGGGACTTCCTGATCCCTTGACACTCTGTTAAAGCAGACAGCTGAGTCAGACACACCATGGCCCTGGGAAGCATCAAAGTGGAGGTGTGGGACAGAAGAAGAGTTCCATTATCACAGTGTGAAACCATAAACCACCGAGAGCAGAAGGAATAATGGATGCAGCCTGGAACAATATGGGTAGGAGGACACAGATTACCTTTTGAGCATCTCTGGCCATGTCATCACTGGAGGAATTCATCTCTGGTTTCTTTGCTCTCCTCTTTTCTTCACGCTCCTCTTCTTCAGAAGAGACTTCTTTGTCGCTGATGTTGCTGGCTAACTCTTCCAGCTTCCTCTTCAACTCCTCCTCCTCGACATCGGGATCAGTTTGGGACTCTGGGGCTGGAGACTGAAGGAGCAGAAGAATGGAGTTGTGTGGCAGTCTCATGTGGTGGACAACAGGGCACTGCCTGGGTGCAGACACAGTCACCAAGCAGAGCAGATCGAGGAGTGGACAGATGGACTTTGCAACAAGAACTTCGAGCCCCCTCTCCACACCCGTATTCCCAAGGAGCAGTCAGACTGCCCAGGGGAGCAGCAGAGCCCAGCTCCACACTGAAGAACACAAACCCTCGATCTAAATATCCTTCATTCCCCTTTCCCCCCCCCCTACACAAAGCATCTTTGTTTTGCCCTGTGGAAAACTGCCATTCCCCCACCCTTAAAAAGGTATTCATAGGGGATTTGGGGCAAAAATCACCACATTTTCATTAGGAGCCATGGTGTGGCTGGTAGCTCTGAGGGCAGAGATCACAGCCACCAAAGACATGGTCCACCAGCGTGAGGGAAGCAGCCATGGGAATTGCTACTCCCTGAGGTAGCTTTTGGAGCCTCTAGATAATCTTATTTGCGATGAGAAACCATGAAGCAAATTTTCCTGTAGGACAGATGGCTTATTTCCACCTGGCCCCGTTATTGGGTGCAATTCATGGTACCTGGAGAAGAATCCTATTAAACTCCCAGGCACTGGAAGAGATCTCCAGAAGTTCCTGAACTCACTGTCCCTTGCATTAAGATGGGAATGCAATTACCTGCGTCATACCTGGTGGGTTTTTGTCTAAGCTGTTTTTAACAGCCTCAAACAACAGCATCTGCAGCAGGCAATCTTTCTCCCAGGCAACCTATTCCAGGGCTCTGCTGTCCTTTCTGCTGGAAAGCTTTGCTTAATGCTTAACTCCAGCCTGTCCCACAGCAGTCTAGACCCATTGCCTCTGCTCTCCTTTGCCCTAGATATGGGAATAAAGCATGGGAACCTGCCACCGTGTACATCTCCTACTCCCTTGGCCAGCTTACTAACAGAAACACTGAAAGATCACAAACATGGCCATCCCCCGTTAAGAATTTTAGTGAAAAAGGAGAAATTGCTTAATTTCATCCATGCCTAGAGGGAACCTTCCTGTAATTATCACCGTCCATTCTACTGAGCTGTCAGCCACCAGAGCGGTGATGGGTTCACTCAAAGGAAAAGAGCTCATAGTCCAAAATTATAAACCCAAAAATCAATGTTAAGCGGCCTAAGTATTCACAGATTCTATATTGCTGCTCGGTTTTAATTTAATTTAGATGTTTTCTTCCAAGTTTTATGGCATGGTAAGATGAGGGCAGCTCAGAAAGGATGCAGAAATCCTCCTTGACTCAGATCTCAGACACAATAACCAGGTGATTTCCTCATAGGGACTAATCAAGTGGCCCGTGATTTCAAATGAGCTGTCACAGCTCTGTGGATGTACAGACACCCACTTAACAAAACTCCTGAAATCAGCATTTCATAAAGCATCAGCCTGAAACTCAATTTTCCTTGTGCAGAAGGAGCAAGGATGGCACTGGCTTGCAAGGGGGCCTAAATGGGTTAAATTTGTCCTGCCATGCAATGTTTTGAGAGGCACTCCATCACCTGGAAATTGAGAACAGCCTCCAAGGCCAAACAGAGGATTAAACTCACACAATCCAAGTCAGCGTAGCGCTTAGGAATGTGGTTCAGTGGTGGATTTGGACTTGGTTGGACTCAGTGATCTTAGAGGTGTTTTCCAACCTAAACATTTCTATGATTTTGTCTATCCAGCTACCCTGCAATGCTGGCTGCTTCAGGGGAGCCTCTCCAATGACCAGGGGAGGGGCCCAGCACAACCCAAGCTCTCTCCTTGCAGAGCACCTCGGCTTTGCCCGGTTACCTTGTGAGAGTGCACCAGGATTTTTTCCTCCAAGCGGTTCAGAATGCGTTCGATTGCAGACATGCGAGTGTTGAGCTCATGAATCTAAAGGAAAGAAGAGAAAGAGAGAGAAAGAGAGAAAAGGAGTAGAGAACAGACCAGCCACCACTGCCAGGACAGTGAGAAAACAGTGTAACCAGCAGAGGAAAGCAAGCAGCAAGACACTGCCACCGTGGACAGAGTTAAAAGACATTAAAAAACAAAGCCTTAAAAAATAATATCTTTTAAATGATGTCTTAAAAAATGTCAATAAGTTCCAGGAGAACAACCTCTCCTCAAATCTGGAAAACTCCAAGCAATGGTGAGTACCCAGCACATCACAATTACCAGCAAAGCTTAGATGCAGTGAATATAAACCCCATCACCAACAAAAACATCAGGCTGTAATAATGCCATCCATCTCACCATCATTCCCAAGCTGCCCCAAATTCAAGTCAACATCTGTTTTCACCTCCTACTAACACGTTTTTTCAAGCTGTTACTACCCCATCAGCTGCCTGCCAACACAGTGCTGGAAAGGAAGAGGGAAGAGGGCAAAAATTTCAAATGAAAAATTCCAGGTAGAAAAACTAAACCTGCAAGTTCTCCCCACCACTTTGAAATCTTCTGACCTCCCAGTGCATCAGTTTACCCAGATGGTCTCTTCTGACTATTAAAAAGGACATGGAGAGAAGAGCAGAGAAGAAAAAGACAGATGAAGTCCTGAAAAATCAAAGAGAAGTTACATTCTGGGCTCAAGAACTAAGACAAACCTTTGTGGTGAGGGTGGATTTGGATTAGATACTAGGAAGAAATTCTTCCCTGTGAGAGTGGGGATGCCCTGGCACAGTTTGCCCAGAGAAGCTGTGGATGCCCCATCCCTGGAAGTGTCCAAGTCCAGGTTGGACAGGGCTTGGAGCAACCTGGGATAGTGGAAGGTGTCCCTGCCAATGGCAGGGGGATGGACTGAGATATTTTTAAGATCCATTCAAACCAAAGCAATTCTACAATCTATGATCACTGAAAACATTAAAGGAAGTGCTTTTCTTTCCCTTTGGAAATCAAAGTTCTGTTTTCTCTGGAGAAAAAAAGGTGCCTCTCCTTTGATCCAAACAAATAAAACACAAATGATGAGAAATATTTCCCATTTTATGACACTACCAGTGCATCACGGCTGTTCTGAGTGGCTGCTGCCCATTCAAAGGGAAACAAGCAGCAAATGCAGTAAATAAATGTGGTAACAAAGAGATGCGAGGGCTTGGCTTTGTTTTTATAACATTTCCTACCTCTCTCTTAGTTTTTGTGCTTGCTGGTGTTTTATTAATTAGATCTTCACAACAGCTTGGAGTGACAGATTCCGCTTTAGGGAAGATGAATACAAAAGCCTGGCACTGTGGAGAGAGGAGTGCTGTCATTACCACCCCGAACTGAAAGCATCTCCGAGCAGCATTAAACCCACGGGCAGGAAGCAATTCAATCCATTGCTAAGTGGTTTCTCAGGACTGGTTAGGGCCTGACTCCTGCGTTGCTCCCGGTGACAATGAGAAGCCTGTGATGGTCCATGAACTGAGCACCAGCGCTGCCCTGTCTCCATGAGGCAGAGGGTGGGAGAGATCAGAGCATAATGCAGGGACTGCTGTTGATGTTGATGGATATGTACCAGGGCAGGAGCTGAAGAGCTTGCCTTCATTCTCCTTCCCAATCAAAGCTGGCTTTAATGCAGGGTGGGACCCCATTAGGACTGGTCCCCATCATGGACTGCATCATCCTGCACCGCTCTCTGCATGACAAAGGCTGGCAAACTGCTCTGTATTAAACATTTAATGTGAGTAAACTTAAACCACAGCCCATAGGGTGGACATCAGGAAATTTCTGCTTAATAACCTGAAACTAGAGAGAAATAGAAACCTGAAACATCAGGTAGAGGAAACAATCCCTTGCTGCTGGAGGGAGAGGACAGGTTACTCTTGCAGAGGTGCTACCTCCAGTCTCTAAAATACTCAAGACCTCTAACAGAAGCTCTGTGTAAAGAGGAGCCAGGCAGCATCAAAGCTCTGGAAATCCAGAACCTTGAGGTACAGCAGGATGGCTTTTGGGGAGAAACTTGATAAATTGCAGCTATTCTTTGTGAATTGGTCCTGTCTTCCGACTTCTAAAAACCTAAAGGCAAAGACCTGCACCGTTACCAACTCAGGGATTCTTTTCATGTCTCATCAGGTTTAAGAGCCTTTCTAAATAGGTTTTGGTTTTTTTTTTTTTTTTTCTAAGTTTTGTTCTAGGACCTTCAGTTCCTGGAGTCACACGTCTAGGGAAGAGACTCTGCTTTTGTTACTGGAAAAGTTAAGTTTCTTGTGCTTGGGACCGAACAGTGTATCCTCTCCTGAATTAATGCAAAAGCGGTTTTCAGATCAACCATATTTTGACAAACTTGCCCTTAAGGTAGTTTTAGGAAAAGAGAGTTTTCATTCTGTATGGTCAAAGAGCTGAGCTCTCCAGCTTCTGAAACCTTCAGATGCCAACAAGGTATCTAGCAGGAAAACACAGCATTTAAAGCCAGGCTATGGGATGCAATACAGGGTTAACAAACATGACTCTGGACTGTACACCCACAAAGGGCACAGCCTCTGCGAGCTGCAGCACTGGGGGGACCAGCTACACTCAGCCATCCTCTGTGTTCCCTGGGATGTCTCATCAGGACCTGGGTTACCCCAGAAGCTCTGAGGGTGGCTACATGACATGCCCTGGAAGTGCCTGTAAGCAACTCGGCAGCCACTGCTTCACCACTCCAATGTCGGGACAAGGGGATGGACACCTTTTCCCAGCCTCTTCCAGCTCTGCCAATAGAACAGAGCTGTCTAACACCAAAACCTGGGGGTTCGTGCCTTCTGTCTTCTTTGGGCTTGTACCTGGCCTCTCCTTGGCCCAAAGTGACATATGAGCATCATTCTGAAGTTAATGGTCCAGCACAGAGCCGGGTCTCTTCCTGCTGGGAGAGAAGTAGGCTGGGTGGGAGGGCGGTTGCTAGCTGTAAACACATCAGCAGCACAAAGGGCAGGGAGGATGAGGAGCTGTTTAAGCTAATGAACAACGCTGGCATAAGGGGAAATGGGGTTAAATTGGGAGTGAGAAGAAGTCTCGTAACCATTAGGGTGACAAGGCTCCACACCGGCCTTCCTACTGGTGTGACAGAGCAAACCACAACAGGCCAGACCGCCCTGAAGGGAGAGCTTGCCCAGCTCCTGGAGGAAGTCATCTGAGGCATTGGTAGGAATTCGGCCCCATTTCCCCCCTGCAAAGCCTGGTGCACATTTCATGCCTAACGTACCGTGGCCTCATTAAGGACACCCAGTCCAGGGTTCTCCTATTTACTGCTGACTGAAAAAGGAATGGCATTTACTAATTAAAGCACGTACCCAGAGAAGTAAAAAAGCAAGGAAAGATTTCCCTACACAGGCACGTGAAGTGTGATGCTGAGGGATGGTTGGGGTCACAGATCCCCCCGGTGGTTACCCAAAGAGGGGTCCAGGACATGCAAAACTACCAGCCGTGAGAGCGGGAGCTGGCTTTCCCCGTGCATCTGTAGCCAAACACCACCCTGCATTTTGCTGCTCGTGAGATCTGAGGAACGCTCACCACCACCCGTTGGCAAAGGCAGCATCAGGAACGGCAGGTCCTTGCCTGGCAATTAAAACACAAGCTCACAGCCTGTTTGACACCTTCTTTAGGCTGTTCCCCCCACTGCGATCATTCAGGAGAGGGACGTGACAGGTTGTCCTGACCCAGTCCTGCCGGGGCAGGAACACACTGCGAAGGAAGAGAAGGATCTTGGTGCTTATTAAATAACCCCCTCCAAACCTCTGTCTGATCATAAAGCACTGGCACATTCAATTGAAGAAAGGCTTCTTGGGGACACAGAAAAACACAGGCAAGTCACATATTAATAAGGACAAACTGGAAAATGAACAGCAATGAAGGCAGGTTTGTTACTGTGCTGGCAGCATGGGCAGAGGGAAGCACCAACCAGTGCCCGATTTTCTCTTTTCTGTGACCAAAAAAGTGGGAGGGTGGGAAGGAGGACCTGGGAGAGGAAGCACAGAGGTCCAGCATACTTCTACATCATCCTAAAATGGCAGTGAAATGTCTGTTCTCCCTCATCTCAATGAAGAAAGGAGGCTTGAATGCACCTTCCCAGGTCTCAGTCCTGCGTCCATTTCACAGCCACCTTGGCAAGTCCATCACAACACAGAAGGCAGGAAATGTCCTGGGCATTCATCTTGCTGGTGCAACAAAAATTGTAATGTGACATCTCAACGAGCCGGTTTCTAGGTCATCCCACAGCCCCTCTGTGTTGTTCTGGCAATGTCAAGTGGCTACACTTCCTGAGCTGAACAGGAGGAGATATCTCAACCTACAGAGGTCTGCTCCTCTGGACCCACATGTTGGAAACAAGGGCACCAAGCCACCCTGCACAGAAGGGGCAGGAGTTGTGAGGATACTTAGGGCACACCAGCTTTTCCGCTCATGCTCCACATCCATCCTGTCCAGGAGACTGCTGTGGTTGCACCCCAGTTTGCCACTGCTGCTTCTCTTCTCCTATGAACCACCCTGCACTTCAGGGGTAACAAGAGGCACTTGGCCACTAGACTTGGTCTCACAAGAGGTTCAAAAGCTGTTTGATACCTGATTGCCAGAGTGGCTGATGTTCTCCTGGGAGGAGGCTCTGTTCCGGCGTTTTACATGGTGGGGTGGGTAGGCAGGGAACTGGGCTCCCTTCACATCCTCATCGGAGGTGTCCATGTCTGCGGAGTACCGGGACTGGGACGGCTCGTTCCAGGGGCCACCTTTGGACAGAGAAGGCTTCAGCACAAAGGTACAAGAGATTCACACCCTTGAGTTCCTTCCTGGACATTGCCCGCCCCCCCTCTCTTAGGACAAGCAAATATGGAGGCACTTTCCAGATCACACTTTCTATTCTTTGTCAGGAGATGCTTCTGCAAGGGAGACCAAGCTTCCAGATGGCTACACTGGACCAGGCTGCAGCTCCACACGCTCTGGCTGCACAGCTCCAGGCTCAGCAGGGCCCCACACCCTGCTGAGACAGTGTTGGGCACAAGGAGCATCATCACTGCTCCCACACCCTGAACAAACAGGCCCCTCACCAAAAAACCACTATTGCCTTCCCAAATTTGTGGGAGCCAAGGTTTGGACACTGCCCTTCGTGAGCTGCTGGAAGATGTTTAGGCTGAGGCTAGAGAGGTACCACTTTAGGGCAGAGCATTTAAAAGGAGTGGAAGGGCTCCTTCACAAAGGACAATTTCCAAAGAAACAAAAACAATGACAGAAAGTGGAATTAACAAGCCAGAGGAGACTGCTACTATGTGTTTCCAGCAGGACTTGGAGTAGGAATTTAAACAGCACAGGGTAGGGTCTACCCAGTGTTCCTTAATGTCCTGAAAACACGGCCCAGCTGCTGGAGATTACACAAAAGGGCACATTCTACATTTGCATGTGCACAACCCTCCTGGCTCTGCTGTCACTGCAGGGAAAACAGAAGTAGTAAAAGGCAAATTCTGCCTCTTACAGGGTATTTATAGACTCTCAAAACCACAGATCACTTGGCCTACACATGCACCCTGCCCAGCTAAAATGATGTTACTTAGCAATGCCCAGTTCCTGCCTCCAGTTCGTCCAAGTCTCCTTAAAACTTTCTGCACCCACAAGATCATTTGCCAAGATGTTGAACTCTTCTACCTCTGCCTGCAGCAAGAAACACATCCTATTGTTTCTAGCAGTGGCCATTTAATGGTACCTAGTCTCCACTCTGGAAAATATCAGTAGGTGTGAAAGGGATCCAAGTGCTAAGAACAACCCCTTGGCTTTCTTGGGAACAAGACCAGCTCTTTACAACTAATTAACATGACCACATTGTTTCATGAGAAAAATCACTTTTGCAGATGGATATTTTGTCTTGACCCTCAAGACAAAAAGTGTCTTTGAGGTTGTTCAGAAAAAATAAAAAAAGACATTTTCATTTGGCCCAACCCTTGCAGCCACTTGTCCCAAAAGGATTCAAGAGGAGCCTGGACAGGGACACCTACCAGGTTTTGGATTTCTTTCCAGGCTCCTTCTCCGTGAATTGACGGTGAGCCGAACCTGTGTGCTGAAGTGCTGCTCCGGAGGGCTCATGCCTGGTCCCTGTTCCTGCAGGACATGATGGAAGACCAGATCTGCATCCGCGATCCTGGATTCCTGGGAGGCACCTTCGGCTGAGCTGGGGAAGTCTGTGAAGGACTGAGAGATGAGGATGCTGTTGAGCAGCTGCCTGGGAAGACTCCTCTTGAGAGACCCCACCTGCTCTGGGGCCCCCAACACCAGGAGGACATGGAGGTGCTGGAGTGAACCCAGAGGAGGCCACAAAAATGCTCCAAGGTCTGAAGCCTCTCTGCTCTGGAGACAGGCTGGGAGAGCTGGGGGTGTTTAGCCTGGAAAAGAGAAGGCTCCAGGGAGACCTTAAAGCCCCTTCCAGTGCTTAAAGGGGCTCCAGGAGAGCTAGAGAGGGACTCTGGACAAGAGCCTGGAGTAACAGGATGAGAGAGAATGGCTTCCCACTGCCAGAGGGCAGGGTTAGGGGGGATACTGGGAAAAAACTCTACCCTGTGAGGGTGGTGAGGCCCTGGCACAGGTTGCCCAGAGAAGCTGTGGCTGCCTCATCCATGGAAGTGTTCAAGGCCAGGCTGGACAGAGCTTGGAGCAACCTGGGATAGTGGAAGATATTCCTGGCCATGGCAGGAGGGTAGAACTAGATGAGCTTTAAGGTCCCTCAAATACAAAGTGTTCTATCATTCTATGACTCCTTGTCTCTCCTGACGTTCAGTAACATTTCCTCTCTTCATCCTTCATTATATGCATGGATTGACCTTTTCTAATATCAATTATATTTGTATAAAATATAAGAACTCCTAACAATCCAATTTAAAGGCTTTGCCTGGCTGCTGAACCCTGAGCAATACTTCCCATCACGGCCAGGGGGCACTGCTAATTTTTGCAAGCACTGTTAATTTTTACAAGCACAGAGTCCCTTTAAGCAGGCTGCAAAACCCTCTGATCTTTTAAAACAGCATCCCTTTCCTCTTATTCAAACAACTACCACCTCAAATGATCTGCAATCAGTGAATCCAATTTGGATGATCTCAACATTCTGCTTCATAAAGACAGATTCAGACAAAGAAAGGAGGAATCTACTTATTTTTGCCAAGCTCAAATCAGTTTATGTGGAATTGTGCAGATTTGTGTTTTCTAAGCCTTTGTTACAGATCTCAGCAAATCCCCCTTCTACCTGCGAGGGAAGTCTAAAGTATCACAGTATCATTAGAAGAAGCAGCTGTTTAGTGTTTTAAAAGTGCAATTTCAACAAGAAACGCAAACAGGAGCAGCCCAAAAATCTTGACTGGAAGCCTCCCAGGCTGGAAGACCTTTTGCCACATCCAGAGCTGCCCAGTCTGTGTTTCTCCCCAGACCTGGAAGGTAGGGATGGCTGACCCCCAGCCCTCAGTGGGATCACAGGGTGCAGCTCACTGCAGTTCCTTGTCTGTGAATCTTGTTCCCAGTCAGGAGCTCTGGATACTAAGGCCCATCTAGACTCCTATATGGAAGGAACCAGCATTCCTGCAGTTTTTGTTCTCCCCACGTTTTTCCCTCTGGCTGGCCCTCACTCTGCGGGTGCCATCCCTGCCATCACGCTGGCTCTGCGGGATCCACCTCAGCCTCACAAAGTTTGTGTGCCTCAAGAAGCTGCTGGCCAACTATGTTCCCAGTGCCACGTGGCAAAACCAGCCCCAAACTGGATGGGAACATGGGAGAAGAGTCTGATTTCATTTAATCCCTTGAGCACTGAACCTTCAAGGGCTCGCTGGAAACTAGGGTGTCCATAGCCTTGGGACAACACAAGAAAACTGTTTTCTGCAGAGAGAAAGGAAATCTGCAGGCAAAAGGCCTGAGAACCTCTTGCTGTTTCATCTTACCACTCATCCTCACTTGGATCAGATGCCCTACTCCTGACTTAGCCTGAGGCAAAGGACTTCACAGGGAGGGAGAGATAGGAAGTGGGAGATGGGGAGCAGAGATTGGCACCATTGCCTCCCAACACCAGCTGAAGGAGATTTTGAGAGGTGGAGGAGCGGGTAGCAGAGGTAGCAAGGAAAGGAAAGGAACCCCCCAGCACTCTCCCAGTACCTGGAAAGCATCCGGGCTGCTGGCTGCCGGAGAGAGCTGCACAGACTGACGGCGAGACTGAGCAGAGTAGTCCGAGTCCAGTTCAAAGTCAAAGGGATGGACAGACAGCAGGCGCTTTGTCTTGCACATCTCAGCGTAGGAAGTGCAAGAAAGGAAAATTCAGCATAAACCACAGTTGACCTTGAGGAAACGGGGAGGGAGGGCCCTTGTCTCCTTAGTTTGCCTGAGTTTGCTCTGATTTTGCAGCGAGAATTTGGGTCTGACTCTGTCCTGCTTGAAGGGAGTCAGGGACAGCATATGCTTACGTTAAAGGCAAGGAAAAGTGGGTTCCTGATCTCCACAGCCTCTGGCTCAGGACTGTCGCCATAAGCAGACAGTAAGAAGCTCTGTCCTGGTTTATAAAGGCACTGTGGGAAAGCTGAGCCAGGTTACAGCTGAGAGAGAGAGCCAGGTGATGCTTTTCAGTCCTGAAGTGTCTCCCTAATCTTCAGAGAAAGGATGCTGCAGGCAGATTTCTCTGGATATTCGGGAGTTCATCAGTAAAAAAAACCCAGATGAGTCTCATTATAGAGGAGCTAAGAATTTTATACTAATTGGGGACGTCCTTAGTGTTAGGAGTGGGTCTTTTTTTCCCAGAGCACAAGTATTTGTGATGTTACTGACATGGTTACTTTTACACAAACTGGGAAAAGATCTTGTCTCGGGGAAGGAAAACAGAGATAAAGTTCCAGTTTTGCAAGTGGCACAGGAAACCACCACCAGTGCCACCACCACCACACCACCAAGGCAGGCCAAGGACACAGAGTGAGGCAGTAGAGCTCCAGAATGAAACACTTACTCTGCTGTAGCGCTCTGCTTCAGCTCCACGAAGGACGTTGTCTTCATCCTCACTGTCGTTCCCAGCATCACAGCTGGTGAGCAGCTGGCACTCACCTAGAGGGGAGACAACAGCAGCAGGTAAGTCCCCCCTCTGTGGTGGTCACACCAACGTACCTGCAGGTGAGGCCATGCTTGTTATATGGGCTGAAAAGGTCCAGGTTAGAAAGACCTCCTCACATTTCTTTTTTTGCAGACACCCACTCTTAGCACTTGGTCTTGAAAAGCTTGGCTGGCCTTTCATTGATTTCCCTTCCAGATGTGCACTGTCACAGATGTGGAAGCGAAGGTGTACCTTCAGGAAGAGGAAGGGCACCTGCACCACAGGGAGCACCCCGAGGTCCACCCTGGTCACTCCAGTGTTCCAAGGCTCAGCCCAACATGTCTCTGCTTCTGCTGTTTCTGATTCCCATCAGCCAGCTCTGCTATTTATCAGTGACCCATCGCTTTCTGGATGCCCATCTCCATACCCAGGTCACTGCCAAGCCCAGCAGTACATTGTGAACAACCCCAGTGCCAGACCAAGTCCAAAGTCAAGGTAGGCAAAAAGCTGTTTCCTACATCAAATGGCAAGGTGCAGTGAATCTTTCCTGCAAAGGCTCCTAAGGAACACAAGATGAAGTCCCAAATTCCGTGGGTTCCTTAAGAATGTGGGCAGCTTTAAGTGTACGACATAGGTGTACGTTGAGATGGTGAGTGCTTGCAAACTTTGAGTTTGGCATGTAACCAAAAGTCCTGCTGTATCCTAGTCTAGCCTTGGACATCCCAGATGTACCACAGTGCAAGAGTCGACCACTTCAGTCCAATGCAATGGAAGAATGTTCTCCCTGGTCTGGCCACACAAATCTCTCCAGAGTGCCCATAGCCAGGGAGCATGAAGAGAAAAAGAAAGACACTGGAAACCGTGCTTGAACTGCCACCCCCATGCTGCAGTTCTCTTTTCTACTTACTGTTAATGTCTGGGAGGCTGTAAACTCTGTCATGAAGACCTAAATGAAAAGATAAAATAAAAATTAATAATCACATTTTCTCAGGTAGAGGACAAGCCTCAGAGCCGTGGATAACTGGACTTCTCATTCTCTAGCCATCACAAGAAACAATCATGAAAAACATGATTTAGAGAGAACAAAACAGGCACTTGGGGACAGGGCTTGACTTTTAAAAGTCAAAGAGCTGATTGCCCCACTTACTTCCAGTTCACTGGTGTTAACGAAGTAATAAACAACAAACTAATTTATTTTTCAAAAAGGCATCATAATCTCAATTTAAAGTGGCCTAAAACACTGTTAATCTCATGCTTGGTCTGTTTTTTTCTTGGATTGTCCTTTTTTGTGGTTTAATGCATTTTTTTATCAAATGCTGCATGAATTGTCTCTCAGTCCATTAATTTTATATTCCATGCCACGACCCTCCATGCTTTTTCTGCTATTTTTGCCGAGAGTGGTCTGGATAAAATACTGATTGAATCGAGTAGGTCAATGGTATTTGTGCAAACTTTTCTGTGGCTTCTCAAGATGGGAATAAAATCCACACTGGCTTACAAAGGCAATAAGCAAAGGAGTGCAGGAGCTGTATGTATGGCAACTAGCAGCAGGTCAGTAAATAATTCTGTATTAACTTCATCATACATTTTTACACTGATGGACCAATATCAGAAATACTGATGAGAGGTAACTCATTAATTTTTATAAGCTTTGTCACTGACAGGGAATCATCAGATAGGCTGTAAAAATCATTAGATCATGGGGAAAATAAATGGGTGCTGGCTTTATCCTGCAGTTAAACTAGTGCTATTTTCACAAACTCTGTGATGAAAAGAGCAAAAGTAAAGAAAAATGAGCTGCGAACTGCAGGACATGGGACTTTAAAAAATAAACATGAAATATTAGGAACTTTTTTTCATTGAAAGGGTAGTAAAACACTGGAACAGGCTGTCCAGGGAAGTGGTGCAATCACTATCTTTGGAAGTGTTCGAAAAACATACACATGTGGCACCTGGGGACATGGTTTAGTGGTGGGCTTGTCAGTGCCGGGTTAGTGGTTGGGATGATCTAGAGGTCTTTTCCAGCCTTAGTGATCCTATATTCTCAAGTCTGTGGTAAAAACTTAAGACTGAACAACACCTGCTCTGCGTGTGAACGTACGAGTCTGAAGCTCTGCTTCCTCCCCAGGATGTTTTGAACAGCCCTGAGACCCTGTGGCACTCAAAGCAGCGTCGCCACTGACGCTCCTCCCTTGGTGCATCCCAACGCGGTGCTGCACGGATGCCCCACGCGCAGCAGGGCAGGGCAAACCCCAGTGCCCCTCCTCACCTAGAAACGCAGAGCTGACCCCCTGCCCCGGCTGCAGCCTGCCATAGAGGGACTGCAGCACTTTGGCACTTCCAAACCTCTTGAAACGGGATCGCACGTGTTCGTAGTACCACTCCAGGGACCCGACCTTCACGATCCTGCCCAAAGAGAGGATGAACACACGTGAGCCAGTCCAGCCACACTCATGGTGAGCAGACCCTCACCCAGAAAATGCCTCTTAGCAAAAACACAGAGTGTTTTCTAAGCAGCATAAGAGGATGCTGAATTTGGGCAACTCTTGTTGAGCCCCATCCCCGAGGCTCGCCTTGTCCCTCACAGCCTCCATCACAGCAGGCTGGTGACGAGTGGCATTGCTCAGGGGTTGATAATGGGACTGGCACTGTTTAACATGTATATTGGTGACATGGACAGTGGGATTGAGTGTACCCTCAGTCTGCTGATGACACCAAGCTCTGTGGTGCAGTGGACATGCTGGAGGGAAGGGATGCCATCCGGAGTGACCTGGACAGCCTGGTGTGAACCTCAGCAAGACCAACAAGGCCAAGTGCAAGGTCCTGTACCTGGACTGGGGCAATCCCAAGCACAAGTACAGGCTGGAACATCTCTCCTATGGAGGCAGGCTGAGAGAGCTGGGGCTGTTCAGCTTGGAGGAGAGAAGGTGCTGGAGAGACCTTAGAGCATCTTCCAGTACCTAAAGGAGCTCCCAAGAGAGCTGGAGAGGGACTTTGGACAAGGGTCTGGAGTGACAGGACAAGAGGGAATGGCTTCCCACTGCCAGAGGGCAGGGTTAGGTGGGATAATAGGAAGAAACTGTTCCCTATGAGGGTAGTGAGGCCCTCACAGGTTGCCCAGAGAAGCTGTGGCTGCCCCTGGATCCCTGGAAGTGTCCAAGGCCAGGGGTTGGACAGGGCTTGGAGCAACGTGGGACAGTGGAAGGTGTCCCTGCCCATGGCAGGGGGGCAGAACTAGTTGGTCTTTAAAGTCCCTTCCAACCCAAACCATTCCATGATTTCACGAGGAGCAGCACCTGGAGAGGCGGCAGGGATCGCAGACCCAGCCTTGCTCCTTCTTGTTGTAGCGGCTGCAGTTCTTGCAGATGTAGAAGTGACAGTCCAGGCACTGCCTCTTGCTGTTCAGCAGGAACTTGAAGGGCTGGAGGCAGTGGACACAGTGAGTTTCATTGAGGTGGGACTGATTCGTCAAGAACTCTCTCTTGCTGCTCTCCTGGTCAATCTTGCATTTCAGCTCCCTGCAGAAAACACCCCAAAACACAGGAACTGTTTTTATTATCATCTCACTGCAAAGTCTCACATGGCAAACCCTGTTATGCCTCAATCATTTCAGAAACGATTTTCCAGGGAACATTCCGAGTCCTGCAGCTTGTGGAAACAGCTGTAGGGCAAATCTAATAAATAACATCACGAGTTAAATAAGCTGAACAAAGAAGTGGGCTCCAGGTTCAGGGCAGGTATCATCAGATACATTAGGATTTGCCACTGTTAAGTTTAATATTAGATTTGTTTGTGCCAAAACCAGTCCTGTTTGTTTCACAGGGTGTGGATCATAAATCCCAGAAATCTCAGGAGAGTGGACCTTCTCGAACACTCTGGCTGCATCCCAACCTGATACAATCTTTGGGTCTGGAGTCCAGCAGGGAATTAAAATCTTTCTGAAATTCTCAGTTAAAAATAAATAAATAAATTCTGGGATTAAAAAGGATTAAAAGGGGTTTTGATATAGTTCTTCAATACTAAATTCAGCAGAGAATTTTGTTAAGTGATGTGCAGCGAGGTTCTGGCTGTTCAGAGGATGCAGCAGGAGGAGTTGCTTGTGACAGTCCTGTGAAAAGCTGTGCAAGATGAGCATTTTCCAAGAGCACCTTCTCCTGGGAATCCATCACTGCAGGCTTCCTTCGTTATCTGAACCTGGCTGCTAAAGCAGGTCCCCATGCAAGGCAGTGCCTGCATGAGGCTGAACCCCCAGCAACAGCCCAGGCCTGAAATGCCTGCCAAGCTGCTGGGGGCCCACTGTGCTGCCCAAAGGCTTTCTGTTTGCTCCCCGCACCACGCACCACCTCAGGTATGTTTGCCTTTGGGGCCATGGCTGAGAGGAAAATGTTTGACTTGTAGGGAAGGTTCTAGAAGGTTGTTTTCTGTCTAGGCAGGATCAGGAAGCTGTATTTTCCAGAGTAGAAATCAGCTTTGGCCAAAAACCTCAAGCCATCGTGTCTGGAGGATGCTCCATGATCACAGCGTGGACCACGAGGCTCTGGTGATGCTCCCCATGCCGGCTGCCGGACTGACGCCGTGGTGACCACAGCAGGAGCCTTGCTGGCCACGGGAGCAGTGGTGTGGCTGGCACTGGGAATGACAGGCATGTCAGTCAAGCTAATCTCTGTTTAACCAAATCAGTTTGCACATTAGGGAGCAGCTCTTCTTTTGTTTTCCAAGGAAGACTTTTCTGGCCAGCTTACTGCCAGCACACCAGGCTGTGTTTGCTGTCACACGGCAGTGACACCAACTTTCATTAACCGAGGATCTGGGAGATATAAAAAACAGTATAAAGACTGAACTGGGCAGGTGGGTTTTTATAATCAGCCATTCACCATCCCTGCAGTGTTTCGAACAAGCCGGTGCAAATGTCCAGCAGTAAAGTTATATGTGGCTACGAAAAGCAAAACCACAAATAGAAAACCCATAGGTTGGACTCAGTGCTCCTTTTCCACTCCCGTGCTAAGGCTGTTGCCAGCAGGATCCAGTCTTTTACTGGAACTGCTTTTTCTGGTTCCCAGGGACCGGTTGGATCCCTACACCTCTCCTCCCTCACCCACCAGACCTGTCAAAGGAAGGACAAGTCTCAGCCAAACCAGTTTAAAAGCCGCAGGAACTGCATGCCTCTTGTCTCCTCTTGCTGGCAGGAGCACAAGCCAGCCTCTTCCCTGCTCTGCTCACGGCAGAATAAATAAATCCACGGCAATGGGATGCCAACTGCAGCAGGGTTGGTCCCACTGAGCTCCAGGAGAGACGCAGGGAGCCATCCCCCAAAAACAGGGTTGTGGGAAGGGATGCCCATGGAAAGAATCAGGGAGAGCCCCCACAAAAATGGCCATTGTTTAATTTTTTGGGCAAAGCACTACCCTCACATGCCTGTGCAGTTTCTGGCCAGCAGAAGCCTTTGTCCGTTGTTGGTGAGTAGCTTCTGCCAAAAACAAAATACAGAGAAGCAGCAGAAAGGAAAGAAAAAGGTCAAGCTGAGTGGGGGGCGGGGGGAAGGTTGGGCAGGGGGAAACATTTCTTCAAGGCTTGCAGGTTGAGACAAGTCCAGTGAATAGAAAAGCAAATGAATAGAAAAGCAAATGGGGCTGATCAGAGCACAGAGAGAAGGGTGAATGGATGTGGGGTCTCCCAGAGTGTCACATCATGTCCCAGCTTGTTAGAGGCAGAAAATGCTCCTGTAGCTCCGTGCCCAGCATGCAGGAATGTGGCAGACTTTCCCAGACTGATAGTCTGGTCTATGGCAGAAATTTTTCAGCAATTAGAGAAATTTCTGTAATTCAGAGTGGTTAATGTCAGCCATCCACAGGGCAAGATTAAACAGGAAAATAAAAATAAAGAGAGGAAATGACATTTAGGAGGACAGCTGAGTAGAAGCATTCTGGGAGGAGAGCTGAGTAGAAGCATTCTGAGAGCTGAGATCTTCCCCCATCTTACATCTTTCATAGGGTGACACTCCATTTGGAAGCTTCCTGGGCATCAGAGAGGACCATATAAGCCAGTCTGGCGCCAAGGTCAACTAGGGAAGGAATTCACCTCGCCCAATTCTTTGCTGCAGGGCACAGCAATATGGGTCCCCACCTCCTCCCTCAAGGCAGAGCTCAGATCCATCACAAGGGAGACATTCACCCTTTCCAGGATGATAATTTTTCTAAATACCCCTGTCTAATCAGCTTCCTGCATTTCAGAGCTACCAGCAGAGGAAGGCAGTAGATGATGATACTGAATTATCTCTGCCTCCCACGCAGGCTGGGGTTTTTTAGGCAAAAAAGTAATCAGGACACTGAAAAATATATGACTGAGAGCTTCTCGTTGGCTAATGGTGTAAATGGAGAGGCTCGCAGGACAGCAAGCTTTTGGGGGATGCAGATACCCCAAATGAAGAAGGACGATTCCTCACCTTTCCCTTTGGATCTGACAAGAGGAACTAATGAGCTCCTGGTTCCCAGGCATTGTCATGGTATCAGCATCAGCCCCAGCTCAAAAAATTCAGGGCTAGGAGCATCCAAGGGCTCAGCAGGAGAGCAGCACTGCCCAAACCCAGCCTGGAAGCGTGGATCATTCCCTTGGGAAAATAATAAGAATTTGGCCAGACCCTGAAGAGGGTCACTGCGGCTTCTTGAAATGTGTTAAGACACTGTTAGATTCAATGCCTGACATAGCTAATGAACAAGACCTAAACCCCTACAATTTCTCATGCTCAGAATTTAATCTCATCTGACAGAACGTTTTTTAAACAGCACTTCTGGTCAAATGCCCTGTTTATAAGAACTTAGAAGTTCTTGGAATTTATTGTTCCTGTGATTTGCAATCTTTTCCCAATCTGTGGGCCCCTAAAACTTCCCCAGGACGGCACAGCCCCCTGTATAGCATACAGTAGGTTTACTACCCCTCCCAGTTATTTTTCCCTGATCCTTCAGGAGCCTGTTGTCACCCAGGACTCACTGAACACCCCTCCTGCCCTAAACGCACAAGACCTATCACACGGAGCAAAAGCAGGGGAGCCAAATCCCATCCTCTGCTGCAAGATAAGGTCTCCCCTCGAGAGGCCCATCAGCCCCAAGCCCCACAGAGGCATTTCCTGGTGTTTGTCCCCACAAACTGCCGCGGTGTCACCGATCCGCCTCGCCGCCGATGGCACGGTGCCAGTTTGCACCTTTGCCACCCGACCGCGTCACCTTGCCGCTGATAACGTAATCTATCCACCGTGTTTGACTTGCACAGTCAGGTGCCGGCTGCTCCCGCTCGCCCACAGCCTCGGCGCGTTGCTCTATCCCTGCAGCCCGCACGCAGCACGGGGACCCGCAGCTGCGGCGTGCTGGCCCGGAACCGCACGGGGCCGAGAGCCGATACTCACTCCAGCCGTTCCTCCTCCTTTTTCCGCAGATCAAAGTCCCGCTGAACGACTTCCCAAACATGTTTGGCTTCTTCGTCGGTTAGCTTGGAGAGGTCCAGCTTCCTCCCCATCTCGAAGCCGATCCCGTTACTCGCTACCCTGAGCGCCGGCTGTCCCGCACCCTGGGATGCTGACGGAGCGGGAAGAGCTCAGCTCCACCTCCGCGGCCGCCCCGTATAAAGGGGCAGAGGCAGAGCTGCGGGCAGGCCAGCCGGCTCCTGGCAGCGCCGCAGCCGCTCTGCCGGGCGAGCCTGCCCGCGGAGACGGCCGGCGAGCAGGGCTGGCACGGTGCCTATCGGCTGCGGGGACTCCCCGCCACCCGGGCGGGCAGCCCTGCCTTCCCCCAGGGTCCTGCCCAGAGCTGCAGACGGCTCAGACCTCGTCCGCCTGGCTGGGGCTACACGAGGTGTTTACTCTCTGCCTGCTTTAATGCAGGGTGTGCGAGTGAAATGAAGCCTTCAAACGAACGCCTCCCCGGGGAAGGCAGGCCACGGGGTTTGGGAGGGAGCTGAGCGTTCCCGGGAGGAGCTGTGCCTGCATACCCTCGGGGACTGGCTCCACCGCGGGGAATTCCGCCCCACCACGACCCTCTGCTCCCCAGCTGACTCTTCTGTGTCTGATCTCACTACACCAATTTTCTCTCCACTAACAGTCCAGAAAGGAAAACTTAAATGCATCTGCCTTTGCCCCACACCGGAGCCTTCCGCCGTTGCTCTCACAGCAGTTTGGGAAGCTGAGCTTTGCTTGTGGCAAACAGCTTAATTAGGACACAGCGCTCCCCTCGTTTACCATGAGCAAGAAAAGACAGTTTAACAGGATTTTAAGAAAAATGCTAAACACATCACATAGCCAAAGAGATATGCATTGCAATAATCTGACTACCAGGGCTGTTCTCTCGCTCTCTGTGTCTAAGCAGGACCCAGGATATTAAAATAAACCCATTTCTCATCTTCATCACAGCAAATACTGATGAAATTCACACCTTTTTTTCTCCGTGACAGGATTGTAAACAGGGACCAAGGAGGCAAGACCTCGGAGGAAAACTATTCTACAAGGCGGGACTAAGATCGTTGCTCCCGCCCACTCTGCTCACCCGGGGTACGTGGAATTAATTATCCACCCTGGTAACTCACTTGAAACAAAGATTAAACTCTATGAACAGAGCATTTTGAATCCAAACTTGGATGAATTTTGTGCAGAAAAAGTGATGATTACAGATGCAGTGTTTGAGCCTGGATATCAGGAACACATGATCTTGACTGGAAGCCAGAAATTGATTTCAGCTCCTCTTCCAGCCGAGATACAGTCCCGAAAAAAGCAATTAGTTTATTGGCAGGAGCCAGACATCGCTGGGGCTGCTCCTTATGTAAGCTCATGTTTGAGAGCCCTTGCGCGCCCCAGTGCATCTGAACAGGGAGCGGGTCAATAGATACTAATTAACATCACAACGAGCCCCTGTTCCCGGGCCAGTCAGTACAATCACGCCAGGAGCTCAAACGCTGCTCGAATCTGGATATTTTCTTCTCCAGAAAGATGAAGAGGTTGCATAAAATCAGAAAGATGTGGCCTGCTATGCAATGAAAATATGAAAAGTGCAAGCGCTCAGCAGTGCCAATACCCCCTAAAAAATGCTGGTTTAGCCAGAAAACCACTGTGTGGGAAATGTCCCTGGTGCAGGTCCACAGAATAAGTTCCAGGTATTCCACTGGCCTGGGAACTGAGTCTCTTTAAGGAAACTCTCCTCCATCAGCTCACTGGTGTGTGTAACAGCAAAGACTTCTTTTATCTTCTTTTTTTCCCTCCTTTTTATTTTTTCCTCTTTCAAAGACGTTTGTTGGATTTTGTAGCAGTTCAGACCCAGCAATCACCATCGCTTCCAGTGATTCTTTGCTTTGAGAAGGACAATTAAACCTGCCTGCCCACAGCTCCCTTCCCCATCATACAATCATGAATAAAGTCTCCCAAATCTTACAAACTCACGAAAAAGATAAAACCTACACCTAGAATCAGTCAGACAGACACTATCACATGGAAATGTTCAAAAAGCACTTGGTCACCTGCAGTGACCACACATGCGTGAGGTGCAAGTCAGGAACAGGGATGTAAAGGCAGAGTTACATATTTCCGTAACTGGAGGCTCAAATGGGTGCTGAGTCCAGTTGAGTTGAGGATCTGGGCACCTTGGTGGCAAAATGGGAGAGGGAAATGCCACAAGCTAAGCCTTTCCTGGGAAACCAGGTATAGATGGATTTCAGGCTCCATTTCTGATTTTCAGTATTGCCAGATGATGAAATAGTGGATTTCTGGGATACCTCCTTTAAGAGACACATGCCTTCTAGCTGCAGGGCTGCTCTCTTAAAAATATTAGTCACATGAGTTGTTATCTTTGCACTTCTTGGTAATTGTTTGCGAGACAACTGTGAACTGATATATAGGACATGTGGCCTGGACTTCCTCCAGCCATTCATTTTACAGTGTTTTAACTGATAACTGGAAGTAAATCCATAATCAGAGTTCAACTTTAACCGATGGATGAAGATAGTATTCAGTTGCTTCTAAAGACAGCAAATGCCACTCCAGCAAAACCAGCCAGCACTCTCACTTTCACATCCTCATTTTCTTCCTGAGAAAGAAGTCCCTCCTTGTCCAAACCAAGGGGCAAAACCCCAACAATTTCTCCATGTATAACAATACCCGTTTTCCAAACAGCTGCCCTAAGTGCTGCAGAGATGTGCTCAGACAAGGTGCTGCAATGATGCTTGGGGCAGAGGGTTGACTTACGATGGCAACAACTCCAGCTTTGCTCCTCACTTCATGAACACTGATGGGTGTTTTTGCTCCCAAAAACACAG
This sequence comes from Myiotriccus ornatus, assembly GCA_036023395.1. NCBI lineage: Eukaryota > Metazoa > Chordata > Aves > Passeriformes > Tyrannidae > Myiotriccus > Myiotriccus ornatus. Next base: position 4,118,914 of record JAYRBT010000002.1, read on the forward strand.
GGTCATCCCAAGCACCTGGCCAAGCTAGGGGATTTTCCAAAGGTCAGGTGGAGTCAGACCAGGAGCATCCACCAGCAGCTCCAACCCATTTCCAAGCCACAGGTCAGGAGGTCACAGGACCCCTATTCACAAGATCATGAAAAAAACCCAAAAAACAACCAGGAGCTCCAACAAACATGTTGCTGCTGACCTTAGGAATTTCACAGGGGCCTCTTCTCTCCCCCCCATCCTCCTGCAATCATCTCCCAGTCATAAGATCTCTCAGAGCTGGGATGGCATTCCTTTTCCCTTCAGTTTCTTGGCAGTTTTACAACAACATCTTATCATCCCCATCACAGTGGAGAAGAATAAACAGGGCAGGGAAGGGGTGTACAATGCCACTGCTATTTCTGTATGTGACTCATGAGGGATTGCTGTGGGTTTCATCTATTAATATGACAGTTAAATTATGTTATGGTATGGCCAAAGCTCATTTTAAATGACCCTGTATTTGGTTTCTGTGGCCAGTGACTCTGTGGGGGATGACCCACGATGCAGCAGACTGTGCCTGAAGGACTGAACCCCATGGAAAAAATGACCCATGCTGCAGCAGCTCATGAAGGATTGTTGCCCATGGGAGGGACTCCATGGAGAGGAGGGAAAGGACTCCTCTCTCTGAGTAGTGGCAGAAACAACTTGTGATGAACTGGCCATAATCCCCATTCCCCATCTCCCTGCACTGCTGGGGGGGGGCAGGTGTTTTTAAGATTTATTTTACTTCTCATTATCCTGCTCTGATTTTGTTAGCAACAGATTTAATGAATATCCCCACTTAAGTCTGTTTTGCTTCTAATGGTAATCAGTATGTGGTCTCTCACCATCCCTATCTCAACTCATGAACTCTTCATTTTATTTTCTCTCCTCTGTCCAGTTGCAGAGGGGAGTGAGAGAATGGCTTTGGTGCGTACCTGCTGTCCAGCCAAGGTCACCCCACTACAGACCACAACAGCCTCACTTACAGAAAATGGCCACTCAACTTTAATTATCATGGATAACAATGCTCTGACATCTGTTGCAATTAGAACACTGCTATCAAGGTAGTCTTGAAAACAAAGTTTGTGCAGTATCAGTTATAGGGTGGAAGCTGTAAGAACATATTCCCTGACCATGTGAAAATTATGGAGTCCTCAGAGCCTCCACAGCCCTCACAGGCCCCATAGGCCACATTCCTTTTAAGGTGTGGGGTCATAATTCCTCTCTTGGATAGGGAAACCAATTTTGGATCCACACATTGCTTGGTCTTGGTGAATTTATTTGTTTTTCCTAGTATACAGTGCTATCGTTTGAACTGCTGTTGCTCCAGTGGGAATGGAAAAGCCAAGCTCCAGAGCTTTTTGTCCTGGTACCTTTCTGTCCTGACACGTTTCGCTGGAGAATTGTGACAGGACGTTTTCACCTTCGGAGCTGCATTTTGGGTTGTTTGTTATGTACACACCGCCACCTCGCGGAGCTGCTGAACAGCGACAGTGGGAACGTCGCCGGTGTGTCCTCGAAAAAGACGTAAATCTACCGGGGTTATCCAAATGTGAAGATCCGGAGCTGAAAACGTCCTCCCCTGCTGTCAAAGAAAATGTGCCGTAACAGCATAATTTCACTGACCTTCCGTTCCATTTGTAAACTTGTATTTGCACCACAATCAAGTGGCAGTTACTTTTCCTTGCTGCCTGAAAACTGCACACACCACCACGGTACACTGCAATTTCAGTCTCTGCTGTATGTAGGGTGATGCACTTCCACTCTTGCAGAGTCCAAAAGGTCCATCTACTTCTCACACAGGAAAAAGTCTCCAGCAAACTGCTCCATGGAAACACTCTGGTGTCATGGACTTTCCTTCTCAGCGATTTGTACCATCACGTTCTGTCCTTCTTGCAGTCTGAATCTAAACTGAAAAGTTTCCAGCCACAACTCACACAGATGAATGTGTGCTCAGACGTGGGCCCTTACACTTGGAAACTTGTATTCTCATCCCGATGAAGCGACAATCACTTTCCCCTTGTAGCCAGTGAACTGCTGCCCCACTGTGGTGCTCTGCACTTTCCTACTCAGCTCTACATATCATCACACACGTTCAGTTATGCAGAGACCAACGTGTGCATGTAACTCCAAATATAAAGAAATTTGCCAGGACAAAAGAAGTTGCTGGATAATTCTTTCTTGTGGCAGCCTTTCAACAACGCACCACACACTTGCGCTTTGCACCTTCCTTCTCAGCTATATAATGCCAGATTTTTTCACTCTCACAGAGCCTAGCTTCAAACCTGAAAACATCCAGCAGTTGCTCCCATATGAATGGTCTAAGAACAAAATCCCAGCACTGGCCTGCAGCCCATAAACCATATCAAACACTGCTGCTATGCACTTTTCTTCTCAGCAGTCACATCACATTCAATCTCACAGAGTCTAAGGCTAAACCAAACTGTTTCCAGCTAGAGCTCAAACAGGAAAATGTGCCAGCACAGAAAGCTTTTGCTGACCTTCCCCCTTACAGTTGGCAACTTGCACTCAGACCACATTCAAGTGGCAGTCACGGCCTCCTTGCAGCCTGAAAACTGCACCCCCTCCCTGGTGTTCTGCACGTTCCCCTCAGCTTTATGTACTGTTCTGCATCGTCAGGCTCGTGGAGTTTAAAGTGTCCATCTCTTGCACAGAAAAAGGTGTCAGGACAGAAGCAGTTACTGCATTACCCCTTCCCATGGCAGCCCTTCATGTACACACCACACACTGGGGCTCTATGTACCAGCACGTTTCTTCACTCTCTCATATCCCACTTTCAAGAGTTAAAACCTCCAGCAGCTCCTCCCATACAACACGTCTAAGAACACAAGCCCTTTGACATTCCCTTTGTATGTCTATACTACACACCCCCAGAGGGAACATGAAGGCCTGCACTGGATTTTTGAAGGAAAGTGCATGGCACCAGTGTGTTTCCACAGAAGCAGTTTGCTGGACTGACACATTTTCCTCTGCAAGAAGTAGATGGACGTTTCAGGCTCTCTGAGACTGACAGTGTGTGAGGCTACATAAAGATCATAGAATCATAGAATCATAGAATAGATTGGGTTGGAAAAGACCTCCAAGATCATCAAGTCCAACCCCTGATC
>JAYRBT010000002.1:4122153-4137554 GCA_036023395.1 Myiotriccus ornatus
AGGACAGGCCCTTGCCCTGGTTTCTCCGGCTCAGACATCGATAGCTGCAGATGATTTTGCAGCTTTCCTTGGGCTTCCTGTGGAAGATGCTGGGAAAGGTACGTGGCATCTCTTCCCTGAGTGGGTTTGGTACTGAGTGAGATCAGAGAGATCTGAGAGATGATTAATAAAAACGGGTATATGGATTCTGAGACTGTTATAAAGAGAAGTGATGGGGCAGTGAATAGAAATCATTTCTTTGTTCTGGATAATGGTTGCATTTTTGTAAATTATTTGCCACTAGTTATTGTTTATTCTTCCCTTCTATATGTTAAAGCAATTCCATGGTGGGGGAAAGGTGCAGCTAATTCCGTGTGCTCCTGCTTTCCTGATGTTATTTGTTGAACTGCAAGTGTAAATATAAGCATGTTAGTAGGAAATCTCTCTTGGAGTTATGGCACACAGGCAGTGAGCCGAGGTGCTTTTCCGCTGGCCTTAATGTGCCTCTTTATTTTGCCTTTCTAGCAACCACATAAGGAGACAGTTCTCACAAACGCACAGATGCCCTTCCAGGTGGCTGGAGCGGGGCGGGCGAGAGGACTTTGCAGCTCGCACGGGGATGCCTCAAAAGCCGGGTAGGGGGAGCTGTTATTTCGTGGAACACCGAGGGAGCCTTTTCGAGGAACTGGGTGTTAGTTTTTAATTAAAACTGCACACAATTCTGTTAGGTATGTTTTGGAGGCTAATGCTGCTTATAAACATGGGACAGGTATAAAAAGTAAGGAAGTTCAAAGCAGTGGGTTTGAACTAAGAAAGATGAGTAAAAGAATACAGCATTCTGAACCTGAGAATTGTTTCAGGAGAATGAGAGCATCTTTGGACAGGGATTTAGTGAATCCTTGTCTTCTGATGTGCTCCAGTGGTTCGTATAATTTCCTTTGCTTTTAAACTTTATTCTGCTGGATCTTTTCTTCGCTGTCGTGATGTTGATAACAGAATCTCTTCCTGCAAAGCTTGTTCTGCAGAAATACTTAGCTTTTTTTTTCTTTTTCTTGCTGCAGCTATGTCTGGCTGAGGTAAAAATAAGTGTTAAGCTATGAAAGCAGGATGGAGTGACTGGTGTAAAGCTGCTCTGTGCAGCTCTGGAAGAAGGAGCCAAATTCCAGCATATCTAAAAGAGCCAGATCTATTAGGCTAAGAATTGGAAGAGGTGCTCATCATCTCATGGAATCACAGGCTGGTTTGGGTTGGAAGGGACCATAAAGATCATCTGGACTCTGGCATCTGAATTCATGGCAAAGAGCACATCCAGAAGCACCTCCTCACCCTCTTGGACATTGTGAGTGTCTTCCATGGCACCACCCAGCCTGTTTGGGCATGGGAATGGCTGCTGGGAGCTCTGGCAGGAGCACCTGGAGACCAGGTGAAAAGAGCCATGGGATCATTTTGGCTGCTGCTGGATCTGTTTTTTTCAAGATGTCCCTCTGATTGATCTGTGTCACAGTGGGTTTCTAGGGCACATTTGAGGGTAATTCCAAGAATTTGGAAATAGCGGGAAAACAGTGGGATGACGTGTGAACTTGATCCATTTCTAGCAATTCCGACCTTCTCCCGCAACATGGTTCTGAAGGAAACCTGGTTAAAGAGTAAGGATGCAGAGGAACAAGTGATCTAACCCCCCTGGCTCTCTGCCAGAGCAAACCTGGTCATTCCAGTGGATCTCTCTTCGAAACTGTGGGATCATAGGTTTTTCAGGAAACAATAACAAGGACTGAGGTGAGCTCATAGGCTTCCAGTTATAATGATCTGATGGACATAGGAATGATCCTTGGATGTTTTACACTCCCCTTTTTATTTCTGAAAAAATTTGTAAATGATTCCTTTAACAAACCATCTAAATTTGAGAATTTAAATTTGAGAGGAAACAATGCAAAACAAATGGCAGGGAAAGCTCACAGAATCCTCATGGAATACTGGAGTGGTTTGGGTTGGAGGGGACCGTAAGGATCATCTCATTCCACCCCCTGCCATGGGCAGGGACACCTTCCACTGGCCCAGGTTGCTCCAAGCCCCGTCCAACCTGGCCTTGGACACTTCCAGGGATGGGGCAACCACAGCTTTTTGGACAATCTGTGCCAGGGACTCACCATCCTCACAGGGAAGAGTCAATATACCAAATCCAGCCTGCCCTCAGCAAAGGAGGGAACTCCTGGGTACCTGGGCAGACCCTGCTCGCTCCCACAGGGACCCACTCTGTCCATCCCGCCTGCAGAGCCCTTGACGTGGATTTGCAGGAGAACCTCAGGCTTCAGGGACAGCACATGGAATCCAGTCCCCACAGCAGCACCCCGAGCTCAGTGGGTCACCCCTGTGGAGGTAGGGAGTGATTTCTGGAACAACTGCATAGTGTCTGAAGGAGATGAAAATGTAATTGAAACAGAGGAGCAGGTGATCACTGTGAATTCTGCTCCAGGGGCTACATCCAAAACATCACAAGAGTTGGAGACCCTTGGGAGATGATGCACACAGAGATCGTCCCTGAACGCCCCTGAGCTCGTTGCCTCTCATGAGGATTTATCCAGCTGCCAGGGTGATCTCCCTGCCAGGTATCTTGTTATTGCATCATGTCACCATAAACAGTCCTCCCACTGCTCAGGCACGAGTCAGACCAGCCCTGCAGACATCCCTGCTGCCTGCTGCGAGCTGCAGGTCTCGGCAGGGAATTCGTTCCCATACAACGGCTTTTCCTTCAGCCCACGAGCATCTGATTTGATCCAGGGGTTTGCAGAGCAGAGAGCTGGCAAAGCCCAACGAGCAGATGTTTTCTGAGGAGGCCTGTGCTCCTCTGTGGCCCAGAGAGGAGGATGTCAGTGGCAGCCTCGCTCAGGGATGGAGATCAGTGCAGAGGGAACACGCTGCTGTCAGCAGGAGCCACGTACACGTTGTACTCAGTGCATCACTGCACGTTCCTGCTCCACCGAAGCCTCCCTGCTGCAGTGCAGAGGGGCAGGTCAAATGACGGAAATTCATCCTTTGCAGCCACAAAAATCCTTCGGTGTCAGCTCAGAATGGGTTGCTCTCTGCCCCTTGAGCTGGGGGCACCAGCTGGGATTTTCATGCCCATTAAGTGCCAGGCTTGGGAGGTGAAGAGGGAGCTTTGCAAGGCTGTTGTGGCACCTGGGTTCACCACGGCCCAGAGACTGGACCATGAGCTGCCACGGAGCAAGGCCCCCTCCTTGGTCTGGGAATCATGTGAATTCCCTGTCAGAGCTCACCTTCTAGGGTGTGGACCAAAACTGTGGGGAAAAGGGAAATTTGGAAAAGCTGATAGACTGTCTAGGCCCTCGCTGCTGCAGCCTGGGCTGTGCCTTTGAAGGATGCAGCCTTTTCCATGGTGCATTAAGGTGGATAAACCTTACCTAAGAGTCAGAAAAGGACCACATTCACCCAATATACAGCACAATAATCTTCTGGCTGGTAGTCAACTCGCCTTGAACCAGCACAGCAAGGAAGGTTTCAGATAGACACCCAAAATAAGCATAAAATATGTAGAAAAAGGTGGCCTTGCCATGAGGCTTCCTCCAAGCCAGGCACTTCCACATCCCTGGAAGTGCCCAAGTCCAGGTTGGACTGGGCTTGGAGCAACCTGGTATAGTGGAAGGTGTCCCTGCCCATGGCAGGGGGCTGGAACTGGATGGGCTCCCTTCCAACCCAGGCCATTATGATTCTAAAATAAGGACAAGCTGGTAACCTCCCAGCATTTCGCTTTCCTGACCAAAGTAGTAACTCACCAAACACCTCTCCTCATTGCTCGTACCTCTGCCTTTTCCTTGGGAATGAAACAAAAGCTGGGAAGGTCCATCTCCTCGTGGTGCCTGTCACCACCTCCCTGCCAAAGCTGCTCCTGTGCTCACAGTGGGTGGCAAGAGAAGACACATCCTCTGTGTGAGATGCTGCTGGCATGAGAACCCACAAAACAAAAACACGTGTCACCAGTGCCTGGGCTGGATGCTGGTCCTGCTTCAAGAACAGTAAGTCTGATGCACTGAGGAATCAAAGCTGCTGGGCCAGAGGACAAAAACCGAATCTCCCAAAGATTAGATTGCTCTGAAGACAGGGAGGAAGCCTAACACAGATTAACTGTGACTTGGGAGAGGAAACCAGTGAAAGAAATGCCGGTGTTGGTGGGTGGTGCTTGAGGGCTGCTTGGCATCCCTCTCCTCTCTCCTTGAAGGACCAGAGACCCCTGAGTGTTGGATAAAACAGGGAAAACCACACAGAGAGTAAAGCAAGACAATCCAAGCTTTGGGACCCAGGCCTAAAGAGGAAGGGGAGCTGGCTGGTGGGCAGGCTCCAGCCCCACAAGTGCTGATGCACACTGGTGCAGCCCATGGAGGGAGCCAGAACGTGTCCCATCAGGCTTTGCTGGCACTCAGGCTCACTCCTCCTGAGTTTTACTCCCATAGACCCTCAGACCCGTAAAGAACATCCCTGTTCCAGCTTGAACTGGAGCTGACAGGTGACTTGCTGCTTGGTAGCACAGGGATTTTTTAGGGACAAGCACACTGTTGTTCCGCCTTGTGGAAATGATGTGATTTTCACGTGTCCCCACTGCAGGATGAATGAATGAGGCATTTGACAGAGGACACATCTGTAAGGCTGGCAAGCCCGCTGGCTCTGGGTTTTATATGGAGAGCTGAAGGCTGTTTTTCCACTCATTTCTGCCATGAGTGGTTGGAAAGGGTGATAAACAGCAACAGTCACCAGGCAAAGCCAGCCCCACCTCTTCCTCCCCCAGCACAGGTTAATCTTTCACATCCAGGGACATCCCCAGCCAAGGGGCTGCAGCAGGATCCTGGCACCATCAGAGCTGTAGGAGCTGGTTGCCCAGAGAGATGCCTAAAGGTGGGGAAAGGTTCATTTTCGCAGAGGTTTCCCATTAACTGTGAGACACTTCCAGGAGCAGCAGGGAGGATAACAACCTCCTGAGCCTCCACAGCCAATGTTTGCTCCCCAAAACTGAGCTACAGGACAAAGAAAGACTCAGCTTCTCCTTTGGCTCTGTAAAACTAGGCTGGCTTCCTCAGCAAAAAAACCCAAACCAAACCAAAACAAACCAAACAACAAACTCACTCACAAAACTTACAAAATTCAGCAAAACAACGTCATCTTCTCCAGAAAATAATTTGCTAGTGCTTTTTTTTTACCACTTTTACCCCAGTTGTAAGCAGGAGCTTGCACCTGGTCACATGTGCAGCTTTAGCAGATGAAATTGTATTTTTTTTTCTCACACTTGAAAATAACGTCAATGCCAAATTAGGGTCTCTCACTTTCTTACTAGTTTTTATTTGACTGCGTGGGAATAACCTGGCAGTGCCAAGGAACTGATGTTTGCTTAAAGAAAAATTCTCCAGTAGAGCTCTCATGCAGAAAAATCCATTGCTCTGAAAACTGCCTGAAGATAGACCAGCTCCAGCTGAGTTTCTAGATGGATTTGGGAAAAACCCTTGGCTTTTTAGCTTCCAAAGGAGCTCGAGCCATTTACAGGGGGAAAATCCAGCAGCTCCCATATGATGCCTCATCAGCTGTACCCAACACAGTGAACAGCACGGTGGAAACAAGTTTTACCTCCTTGTTAGAAACTCGGGGTCTCCAGATGCCTCAGACAAACAAACATCTCAAGCACAAGTTGTTCCATATGCTCAGTGTAAATCACGGAGAAGCCCCTGAGGAATAAATACATACTGTCCACATACGTGCTATTTCCTGGGATTTTTTTTTAGTGCTAACTCCAAACAAAACAGCCACGACGTGGAGATGCTGTTTATATCAGCTCCCCATCAACTGACGGGATGTTTATAAAGGAGGGAGCAGGATTACACAGCACAGACCCCTGTGCCCACCCAGTGGGACTCCTGTGGCTCCAGGGACACCTCAGAGCCCCTTCCAGTGCCTAAAGGGGCTCCAGGAGAGCTGGAGAGGGACTGGGGACAAGGGATGGAGGGACAGGACAAGGGGGAATGGCTTTCCAAAGCCAGAAGGCAGGGCTAGTTGGGATACTGGGAAGGAATTCCTCCCTGTGAGGGTGGGGAGGCCCTGGCACAGGTTGCTCAGAGAAGCTGTGGCTGCCCCTGGATCCCTGGAAGTGTCCAAGGCCAGGTTGGAGCAATCTGGGCTAGTGGAAGGTGTCCCTGCCCATGGCAGGGGGTGGACTGAGATGAGCTTTCAGATCCCTTCCAACTCAAACCATTCTGTGCTCCTCTGGAAAGAGATGGAGAAGGGATTCAACCCCTCCAATCCATGTGCTCACCTTGAGCAGAGTGCAGGTGTTTTCCCCCACTTTAATTCAGAGTTCTATCAAGTCAGGAGAGTGGCCCAGTTTTCACAGCAGAATTAATCCTGTTCAACTTTGCTCCAAAGATTAAAAAGCAGCAACATTTTGGACAGATCACCTGGCAGGATGCCCACAGGGTATTTCAGTCTCCACCATTGCTGCTCTCTGGGCTCCTTCTCACCCTACCCAAGCAAAAGAACTCATGGAAAATTCTATTTATCACATAAAAGCCCACATGGGCTTTTTCTTTTTTCTTATTTCTTTAATAGGGAACCCTAACAAGAACATACCCTGGGGCCTGGGATATATGGCACATCAATACATTTCCAGGGCTCTCCTCTCCCTTCTATCATAACACAAGATTTTTGCTCTTTGCCACTGGTGCACAATGACCACAGGTTTCCAATGAACTGGCTGCAGCAAATTCTCAGGTCTTTTTTTCCCCTCCATATCTTCCTGACTAACACAGCACTCATTCATGGGTATAAATAATTCTCTATAATTCCTTTTTGAGCACAAATAATTCCCTATAATTCCTCTTCGGCTCGTCTGCCGTTACATCATCCTGTCCGCGTGGGCAGTGAGTATTTCTGGCTTCCCCCTGACTCCAGCTCTTTTCAAGCCACCTCACCTCTCTCCCCGTAATTAGTAACAGGCTTTTCCATCACAAAAGTTGGAAGTTTCATTGAGCTGTTGAAATTCAGCCCATTTCAAACAAGCTTTTACGCAGCACAGGACTTCCAAGTTGCCACAGGACTTTGAGGACAGGACTTGGAAAGATTTTTTTTTTTTGATCCCCTTGTGCAAGGCTTGACCTGGAAGGCTCCACGACAAGAAAACAGGAGCAACCCAAAACAACAGCAGGCAAGGTCTGTGTTGGCCAAAACACATCTCGTGCCCCCTGAATTATCTTTTATGCTGGAGAAGAGCGTAGTTATCTTGCACAGAAGCGGAGCATCACACTTCACATCACACTTTACTGACCTAGAAGCTGCACGTTGTGTGAGAGGGGGAAATATCCACACTATTTACATATCTGACAGTAGTTTGTTCCCTGTAATCACAGAAGCTGAAAATCTCTTCAAGCAGAAGGGTTTTTTTGCAGGATGCAGTTGGTCAGGGCTCCAAGTTTCACCTTTTGAATTATGATCTGTCCTACAGGCCATGGATTAAGAGTGTATATATATACACTCAGAGTATATATACACACAGCCTGGGGCGGGCTTGCTTTTGTTGCTGCGATTTTTTAGGAGGGGAAAAAAAAATTCCATAGAATCATAAAATCTCTAAATGGTTTGGGCTGGAAAGGACCTGAAAGCCCATCTTGTTCCATCCCCTGCCATGGCCAGGGGCACCTGCCACTAGCCCAGGTCGCTCCAAGCTCTGTCCAACCTGGCCTTGGACACTTCCAGGGATGGGAAGGAGGTTTTACAGAGGTGTTTTAATGTCTTGGCCAGTGCTGCCAGATGGAAAGGGCAGAGCTCCTATCTTTCCTTACTTCCCACTCTGACCTGCCCATCCAGAGATGCTCTTGCCCTTTTCCCTGGCTGTTTCAAAGCCTGGAGAGGTATTGAACGCAACAGAAATACATCAAGAAATATTTGCACAGAGGCAGACAGACAAACAGAAAGAGAAGGAGAAACGCAGAACCAGGAAAAGCTTCAGGGTGCTGGTGGTATGGGAAGCAATTGGGATAAAAGCAACAGCAAACTGTTTGAAACTAATGAAAACCATTGATTGAGAGCAAAATTAAAATGTAATTTGCAGCCCTGCCCTTGTTCCTGCAGAGCAGCTCTTTGCATTGATTTACAAACAGGAGAAAGATGGTGTGAAGGCCCCAGCTGGACCCCACATCTCCAATCCACTGGGAGGATGCTCAGATGGGGATGGAAAAGCACGGAGCAACCCCTGGTTTTGGTGGTAGTCCCTGATTTCAGAGCGAGCAGCAGCCCCACCTTGCAGTAGCAGTTTTTACTTGAGGGGGAAAAAGATGACTTTGGGTTTGGTGGCTGCCCAAGGAGTCCCTGGAGGAAAAGCCAGCAGGCGGTGCTCGAGGATGGAGCCAAGGTGGGATGTTCCTGGGTGTCCCCACGCACAGGGGACCCGCAGCCAGGCCCCCTGAGCTTGTGTGAATCACACGGGGGGAAATCCACAGAGCTGCTTAAATCAAGGGTAGAAACAACCCAGCTGAAGCACATCAGCAAAGAACTGCAGAACTTCACCACCCTCCACCAGTTTCACTGAAGTTTTTTATGAGGGGCTCAAGCTGGGACCCTTATTCTGGGGATGGGAGGACACCAAGGTCCCCTTTGCATCCAGGCAAGGATGTAGCACACATGGCTTTTTTTTTTTTTGTCGTGGGTAGAAAGAGAATTCCTCAAAACCCTTCTCCTGACTCATAGCATTAATCACGTCTAGTTATTAATACACCAGGGACAAAATCTTGCTAAACTTAATCCCAGCTGCCTCTACAAATTACCAGTGTGATGTGACTCAGTCTTTTACTAATTACCAGAGGGTTTGTTGGTGTCTGGGGCTGGAAAGCAGTCTGTCCCTGCAGATTGTCACCCCCTCCCCCTGGGTGTCACTCACCCCCAGAACGTCCCAGCAGCCACAGAAGGGACCTGCCTGGGTTCCCTCTCACTGCCAGGATGAACTGGGAGCGTTTTTCGGGGGGTTACGAACACAGAGAGGGAACTGCTAAAGGAAGGATTGGAAAGGATCATGAGTGAAAGGGAAAAAAGTAACCCCACCCCAAAATGCCCTGAGCATCCTGGCTGGCTGCTCCCCAACTGGGTGCCAGTGACAAAGCCCCTTTTTGGAAAGCAAAACCTCTCAGCTCGGTTATTGCAGCCATAAAGGCAGTCAGATGGGAACTGAACAGCTCTTACAGCCTCATTAATTATTGGAGCACTGGAAAAAAGTCATTTCAATATTAAACCCATATTAAGACAAAGAAAAAAAGGAACAAATGCTAACACCACAACAAGAAATGAATCTAACTTCCCAGTTAAATATGTTCCTAATAGAGCTGCGATAGGCACTCAGCACAGGTCGTGCACGTTTTACTAGTACTGTTGCATTATTTATCTGGAATCCTCTATCTTGGCTGTTTTCATTACAGTTCTGAGGGTGCCTGGAGCTTTCCCATGGTTTGTTCTTCTGTTTTTTTTTTTTTTTCAGTCAAATAAAAACATTTCCCTATGCTCCTTCATTGCCACACAGAAAATTCTGGTTTTCAGAGGTGTATCTGAAGAAAAGGCAATAAAGATCCCAGCTGCTATTGAACTAATATGACCAGACCGTACTGGTTACCACTGGTGGTGGCAAACTGGAACCACTGGACCCCATTTGGTGGATGTAATTCTTCATGTTGGTAACAGCACCAACAATCATGAGCTGCTGCTTTACTGGGATGCTGGTGCTGCTGAATCACAGAATGGCCTGTGTTGGAAGGGACCTTCAGGACCATCTCACTCCCACACCCCGCCACAGGCAGGGACACCTTCCACTAGACCAGGTTAAGCTGGAGCCTGTCCAACGTGTCCTTGAACACTTCCAGAAGTGGGAGAGCCCACTTGGGCTCTCTGCCTGACATCCAAAATCCCTCGGAAAAGCCCTTGGTTTGGATGCTTCTGCTGACATAACTCACTCCATCAAATGTATTTTATCCTCCAGCAGCTGTCCCTCACCCATTGTGAGTGAAAATAAAAATTAAAATAATTAAAATAAAATAAAAATCACCTGCTTGTCAGTGCTTCCCCGCTGCTCCCATTCCCACCATTCCTGTTCAGCACCCACAGACCCCCAGCGAGGAGCTTTAGCTCCCTCCTGGCAGCACATTTGTTATTTGGGAACACCCTGCCTTTGAGCTCCAGCCTGACAGATCTGGAGGGGGGACACGACACTCAGCTTTCTTTGAGGCTCGAGGCTGGGGAGGGTCACTCTGGATCCCACTGTGAGGTCGGTGTTCAAGCTCTGCCAGCACCAAGCCGAGCACCATTTCTAGAACAAGCTATTGCATCACCCCGAGGGCTCAGCACTTTCCTGAAACATTCCAGCTATTTCTTTATGGGGCTGGTCTTGCGAACAGGACAAAACCGAGAGCAAACATCATAAATCCCCATTTGAAAGGAGGAGAACTTGACTGATTCCAGGGACTCCATCTCTGTTCCAGCCTTATATGGAACCAAACAAGGGCAAGAGATAAGAATTAATGTTTCCATACCCTTCACTGAAAAAAAAAACCCACCCAAAAACCAGTCTAGGCTGAAGTGTTTAACTTTGGCCAGTGACCTGCTCTCGCTCAAGGTGGAGGAATAAAATTAGTCCCAAATTTATTCAGCAGAGCCTAATAAAAGGTTAAAGGTATTCTTTCACATTATATAAGTTTAAAAACTTCCAGAACTCGATTTGTTGCCTTTAAAACTTTTACTTTAAACCTATATGTATTTTAAAGTACGTATCCTTACGCTAAGTAATTAGCTTTTATTTGTAAGTTATGCTGTAACATAAATCCCCCACTTCTTCCTTTGCATCCGGGTGGGTAAAAAACCCCTGCTGTTTTCAGTAGGAAGCAGCAGATTTCAATAGGAAACTGTGTGAAGAGACTCTGCAGCTGTGTAGATGTCCGTGAATGTTCAGGGGGGAGAGTCTGAGCTTCCCGCAGCCTCGAGCATCCCGGAACGGCGCTTTGCTGGAGCCCTGCATAACTTAGTGTGGTCCTTGGCACCTCCTGCCTCCTTCAAATACACCCCAAGCCCAGCCCCTCCTGACCAAAAGGCATAGTTTAATCGGCTCCTTCTATTCCACAGGGCTTTTTTTTTTTTTTTTTCTTAATATTTTTCATTTTCTTTTGTATACGTTTCTTCTCACAGATGAGGGGGGGAAGCACTTTGGATACCGCATGGCCAGCGCGGGAAGGAGAAGCCACACAGCGCGGAGACATCCCCCGAGCCCCGGGTTGGGGAGGGGGGGGGTAGGGACGGACTGTGTGTGATGAGCAGCTCTGAGCTCAGCCCCGGGAACGCCAGCACCGGCCATCTGGATCCAATTTGCGGCGCCGGCTGGCCCGGCCCCCCCGGCCCTGCCGCGCCCTCCGCCCGCGCTCAGACCCACGGCAGCCGCCGCGCGGGGACCAGCGCATCCCGGCCCCTCGTCCCACGGAGCGAGGCAGGCAGCCCCCGGGAAGGCTGAGCGGCGCTGCATGCCATGAAGCAGGGGTGAAAGAGGCGCTTCGGAGCAGGAAATCCTGGAATAAGCAACTTTTTTTTTTTTTTTTTTGGAGGTTTGCTCAGGGGTAAGTGTTGCTTTCTGCGCGGGAGCCCTTAGCCTGGGCTATGGCCCTAGCCAGCTGCTGGGACGTTTTTCCCCTCCTCAGTGGGGTGGTAGTACTTGGGGAGTTTTGTTGTATTTGGGGAGTTTTCGAGGAATTTTGGACAAAACCCATTCCCAGGTTTGCATCCGTCTTGGAAAAGCGGTGTATGTGTGTGTGTGGGGCGATTCTGCAGGCTTACTACCCTGGGAGTGTCCTCCCGCAGCTGATGCACCGCAGTTGTTACAGGGACACGCCTGTCCCCGCTGCTGCAGGTGAATGAATCCATTCAAAAGAACTCAGCGGAGTATTCCCCCTGCTCCTCTGGGGTGGGTTTTGCCTTTGACGCCTCGAAATCACTGCAGCGGCAGTCTGATGGGATCGGAGCAGGGTGATAAGGCAAGCAGTGCCCCAAGCAGGGCATGTGATATTTTGGGGAGCCTCTTGGGCTCAGGGAGGTGGGAGCATGAATGGGACCCTGCAAGGAGCGCGGCTAAGGGGGTGTCTCGGTGCCTCTTCCCTGCTCCCAGGGCTCGGGGGGTGTTTGATAGCCACCCTCACTCCTCCTGTCCCAAGGTGGGGCAGGATGAACCTGGCAGAGATGCTGGTCAGCCCATCCGTGCCACCCGGGTCCTGCTGCCAGGCATGTCCCCACTGCTCCGGGGTGGGCCAGGATGTGGCTCCAGGAATAATCCTCATCCTCTTGTGGTCATCCCCAGAGAGGGAAATGAGCCAAACAGAGTTTCCCCTAAGGGAACGGGCTCTCCAGCCTTGCTGTCACCTCCTGTCTCCACAGCTCCCGTCCACGCTCCCTGCCGCTTTCCCCAGCCCTTTCCCCCGTAGCCCCAGCTGCCCTCGGCTCCCTGGGGCTTTGACACAGCAGTGCTCTTGCTGAGGGGGTGGCTCTGACTAATGCTGGAGACACCCCGCCACCGTCCCGCTGGGCTCGGCAGAGCCCTCCCTTCCCAACTGGAGCCTGGAGACACAAATGGTTGCGGCCAAACTGGTTTCCTGACCAAGCACGGGGGCCAAAACTGGCTGGAGCAGAGGTAGCCAAAGCCACTCTGGTTCCAGCGGGTCTATTGGGAAACTCTCAGCTCATTTCTGCTTGCTGTGATGATTCATGTGTGCTCTCTGGGGAGGAATCCTGCATTTTTTAGACTTCTGGCTTTACCCCATTACTTACTGGTTTAAGGGGAAAAAAAAAAAAATTCAGTCAGTGTTTGTGGTTGGATAATTACTGTGCTTACACAGTGCTGCTTCTGGGGCACAGCCACCCAGTTTAGGAGGTTTGTGGAGGACAGACAGATGTCTCCTGCCTGAGTGTGTTGCAGGGAGCTGGGGGATTCCTCCAAGGCCGTGTAGGAATGCAGTGGCAGAGGAGAGATTTTGCGCTTCCCTGGCACCATCCCTTGAGTCATCGGTATCAGGGCTCAGGGAAACAGACTTTTCATCCCCAAACTTACACCTTCCTTCCATCCTGCTCTTTGCAGAGAGGTTGGCCATGACCAGGGCTGCGATGGCATTTTTAGGACAGGAGCGGAGGGCTTTGCGCTTGTTGCCACCACATTGCCATTCATTCATTCATTCCCTTTCCATTTTCCAGCACTCTTCCCAGTCCTCTTCCTGGTTTTTCAAACATTCCTACCATTTTCCGTTCAAATGCATTAACTTTCCCCGATTTCAGGGTGAGCTAAACCAGCCCCTGCTTTACTCCCACATGTAAGGGAGAGGCGGGGAGATGTTCCTCTTCTACTTTTGCTACGTGACTGTCCAGGAACAGAAGGGAAGGGAACATCTTATTCCTTCCATTAGTGCAAACTGTGGTAACTGCACAGCCTTGCCAGCCTTGGACTGTATTCCCCCAGCCTGGATGCGCTGGAATTCCAGGGGTGAGGCTGTCCCTGCGCTGGGCGTGCCCGGCAGAGGGTGGCAGTGCGTGCCTGCTCTCTGCCGTGAATCACAGCCAGCCTTACCCCTCCGCGTGCCCATCACTTTTTCCACGTTTTTGAGTGCTCTGTGTTCCACATTAAGCAGCCGATTGGTTTGGGTGGAGAGGCTCCGGGAGGCTTCGGTTACTATACATAAAGAGTCATTGATCTTTGAGGGAGTTTCCTCTTCTTTTCTAGCAAATACTCCCTTTCCCCTTATTAACGGCTCTATTTTAGTCTCAGCCTTAGGATGAAGAAAACAACTAGACTTTAAGCCAGCAGCATGCTTAGAAGGACAAAAATGGGTATATGATTCATATCAAACTCTAACAGCCAGGGAGCTAGCCCGGGTGGGATATAAACACAGCCTAACACTGTCACTTTGCTGAATCGGAGCTCACAAGGTTTGCCAAAGGAGGAAGATTTTCCACCCTTTCAGGCTTGTTTGCTCCTAATATTCAGATCTACCTTTGTAGGAATAAATGTTTTCAGGTGCAGCCCTCAGCCCAACATTCCCAGTGCCACACGGCAGCAACCTTAATGGAAACGCTTCAAAAGAGCCCACGGAAATTTAAATGGCTCCACCTGTAGCCATGAATAAATCCGGGATCTGTCCTGTTCAAGCTCACTCTGAGCCTCTAGAAGTAGCTTTGCTTCTCCTGGACTCTGTGGAGTCAGATGAGATTCAGTGCTCTGTGATGAAGAGGCAGCCAGGCATGGGACACTTAAGTCCCTTGGGAAGATAACCCAGCTGTTTCACATGGAAAAATCCTGGCATTTAGCCTCACATGTGCCCAAGTCACTGCCAGGAGTGGCTCTTGGTTAACAGTTTGCCCAGCTCAGAGGAATTTACCAGGGTATTCATGCTGGCAAGAGAGAAGCGTGTCATCTGTGCCTTCTTGGCTCCACGTCAGGAGCTCAGATTTCTCCTCCCTGCTTGCTCCTCAGCTGTGACCAGATGCATGTCCCACTGCTGGGGGTGCAAATAGCTGTTCTGGGTGGCTGGCACCCACTTTCAAGGCACTGGCGAGGCTTACTTACTGTCTTCACTGCCACTTCCTATGGATGTAGATACAGCAGAGAACAGCCAAGTCAAGGGGATTTGAGGCCGAGCAGTTTGATTGGGAAACAGGGTGGTGATGGGCAAGGGGAGATCCCCACAAAGCAAATTGAGATGAAGGCAAAAGCAGCTCGGTTTTGACTCTGACATCCCCGTGAGACAGACTTTTAGAGGGGCGTGGAGGATGCTCACAGCACCTCATCTCCTGTGCCATCTCTGGGATGATGCTTTGCCCTCCCTGATCCCCTTTCAGGAAGCCTGTTGGGACCCAGCTGCAGATCCACCTCTTTCTCCCAGTCCGACGTGGTGCACCCCCCACGCACAGGGAATTTATGAGGTGACATTGTTCCTCAGGGTCTTTTACTCAGTATATTCCTTGGGGACGCTCCGGGGCCGGGCAGGAAAATTGGACCACGTGTACCACGGTGTGAGGCAGTGAGGCATCCCGAAGGTCCCTGGCTGTGACAGGTGGCAAAGCTGCACGAGGCCAAGCCCAAACCCAGGCCATTTGTCCCCAGAAAAGCACGCCAGTTATAGCTCTGCCTGCCACGCTTGCTTTGGGTCCTCTGCCCCTTTCCAGAGGCTGCTCAGCTCTGCACAGCACGAGTGTGTCGCTGGGAGGGGCAGATGATGGGAACAGATGTCACAAATACAGTGTCAGTATGGTTTGGACCTTAGAGACCATCCCATCCCCTGCCATGGGCAAGGACACCTTCCACCAGCCCAGGTTGCTCCAAGCCCCATCCAACCTGGCCTTGGACACTTCCAGGGATCCAGGGGCAG
>JAYRBT010000002.1:4137654-4149403 GCA_036023395.1 Myiotriccus ornatus
AGGGATCCAGGGGCAGCCACAGCTTCTCTGGGCAACCTGTGCCAGGGCCTGCCCACCCTCCCAGGGAAAAATTTCTTTCCAATATCCCATCTAACCCTGCCCTCTGACAGTTTGAAACCATTCCCCCTCATCCTGTTGCTCCATGCCCTTACCAAAATATAAGCCACTGATTTTGGATTTTCTGCTTAGCACATGCCAAGAGTCAGTTCTGTCCACCTCAGCCCTTTAACCTTAACAAAACATCAAACTACAAAATGCCAGGACAGAAAACCCCTCTGACAGCTTATTGCTTTCTCTTAAGAGGCCAGCATGACAGATAACATCAGTGCTTGAAGCACTGTCCAGCTGAGAATTCAGATTTAGGAGGGATTTTGCAACATCACTTATTCCCTTTTCCTGCTATTGCACCTATCCGTATCCCTGCATGATGCACATCACATTCCTATGGCCAAAGCCAGGGATGCTTCCCCTCCTTCCCAAAGCCAGGCAGCCCAGCTCAGAGGCAGATAGAATGAACCAAAGTGGTATGCAACAGCTGCGGTAATTTTCCCCTGCCTTTTATGTTTTGCTTTCTAAGTCTTCTCATCTGCTTTGCACTCTCACAGATTTTCTTTTAAATGCACTCCAGTGAAAAAAAAAAACCAGCAACCCACACACACAAGCAGATGATTGCTTAGAAAGTGAATTCGAAACATTCCCTCAAGGGAAAAAAAAAAAAGAAAAAAAGAAAGATGTAAAATGTCAGATTTTATGCACAGAGAAATATGCAATATGCAAAAAATAGCTGCTGGGGAAAATATTTAAGGAAATCACTTCATTGTGTGAGGGATAGAAATGATTGCTTTTTGAGAGCGTTATTAGGAACAGATGTATTTCTTCTGATAGAGGACATATTGTAATATTAAGAGGTCAGCACACACTGTATAAATTCTAGACACATATAAAACCTTCGGATTATTTGAGGCTACAGGAGTTAGTCTTTTAGGACATGAATCAATGATTAAAAAGGGTAGCCAATTTATTATTGCTTGGGAAAAGGCAATAGTATTTCCCAGTCAGGGAAAAGAAAGAAAAGCTGAGACAGGGTGTTGCTTTGTATACTGTGTTGTCCAGGTTCACCTCGTGGTGCCCAGGGGTGTGGGAAGGTCACAGGGGATCAATCCCATGGGCTGGGGGGATTTTGTAGCACCAAGAGGGTTTCACTTTTCCCTTCTGCTGTCTTTCGTGGCTGTAAACAGGCTCTGTGCAGCTGCTCAGAGTAAAAACCCCAAAGCTTCCCAAATGTTTGCTTCAGTCCTGTCATTTCTTAGCTGGCAAGACATTAATTTTCACTGGTTTATCCTGATGCTCTGCTCGTCCCCAGCTGTTGCTGGGATAGGCTGCCAGCATTCTGATAACACTGGATGATAACATGACTTGCTGGGTTTTGGAAAAGAAATACGAGCACTTTGACAGCATACATTATTTTAATGGGCTGTTTTTCCTTAGCATGTATTTTAGTTCGTATTTTTCATTCATTGCTTGCAGCATTTTAAATCTGTGGCATCCCACCCTTAAGGGGAAGGGAGCACTCAGGATTCTTGGGTGCTCAGGGTTGGAAAGACAAAAGTCAGAGTGTCCACAAAAGCTTAGCCAGTTTTATTGGGAAATTACACACTTGGCATGGAAATTGGCCTGTCAGACCCTGATCTCTGACAAACACATTAGCCCCCTTATCTTAGAACCAGGACTCACAGAGATCATGGCCCTGCATGGGCCACCCCAACAATCCCACCACGTGCCTGAGAGCTGTTCTTGGCTTCTGCACACTCCCAGTGGGTGCTGCAAGGCAAAGCCCTCTCCACAACCTTGCAGCTCTTCCCTAACCCTCTTCTTCCTAGAGGGGAGATGCTCCAGTGGGGTTGGATGGGTGGTTGTCGTGAGCTCAGTGCTTTCTTACGAACCTCCGCTCTGGGACCTCCACAACGTTGTGTAGTTGTGTGCTCAGGGGTCAAACCCCGTGGCTAATCCTGCCTCCATGGGGAAGCAGAGCTTTTCCCTCTCCGTGTGTCGTTTGGGTGAAACTAGTTTTTCCAAGAGCAAGCTGTCCGTCGGGGAAACAGTCCAGCAGAGCAGGTTTGTTCCCACTGGAGGCACTGGTAGGCTGGGCTTGGAGTGGAACAGCCAGGGGGATGGACCGTTGCCAGCTTACAAATGTGATTTTTTTAATTTATTTATGAATGACAGCGATACCTCTGGGCTGCAGCAGCTGCCTCTGTGGATTGAGGGATTGCCAATAACAGGGAAGACTTGCTGTGTCTTAACTAACATTGTGGGCTGACTGCTGGCTCTGGATGTCTGTCAAATGTCTCTCCATCTGGCATCATTACTATTATTATTATTATTCACAAATATGGGGGGAAAGGTAGGAGACAGCTTTTCCCAACCTCATAAATGCCAGTAAGGATCCAGTCAGGTTTTGGGAAACCAGGTGGAAGTCGTCCCCTCCCTTCCACTAAACTGCCCAATGATAGCCCTGAGGAGTGTTTCTTCAGTGAAAGTGGGGTTAGCTGTTTATTTCCAAATTTTCCCAAATTCCCAGCTCTTGGTTCTGTTTCCAGCAATGGCCATCGGTGTAGTTACCACGGCTTTCCTCAAAAAGGGGGCTAATCTTCCCTCTAGCCCTCTTAGGCTCTTGTATTAGTCATAACTCTCTGGATTGATGGAATTGGCAAGGATGGTATGAAGAAAATTGAGTTACTTTTTTTTTTTTTTTTTATGATGCTGATGACCTGGTTAACAGTTTGATGTATTTGAGTCACTTTTGGCTAATTTGAGTAATTTAGCTCCTTTTGGGGAATGAAAAGTATTAAATCACTGTGTTCCCTTTTGGGAGGATATTTTCTCAGTTAAGCAAGCCTTGCTGGTTTCTGTTCTGTATGCTTGCAAATGAAGATTAAATAATAAATTTGTCATCTCCATGGCGACAGAAACACAGCTTTCCTGACAGAGACATTGTTTCAGAAGGCTTGCCAGGTGGATCACAGATAACAAACTTGCTTAAATTATATTTTTGGCTCCAAGAGATAAAATATTATTCCTGGGGCCTTTCCAAAATACGATCAGCCAGCACAGGCCATTCCACCACCGGGGCTGTGAGCCTGGGGGAGTCCAAGGCCTTTTTGCTGTACTGCCAGATCATGTGGTTCAGTCAGGGCTGGAGTATTCAAATTTCCATTTGTACATTTGGGACAGCTGAAAAGGTGAGCTGAGGCTAAGTGAGATGTTCAGGGCGATTACTAAGGTGTTTAGAAAAAATAAAGTAAGAAAATGGCAACAGCAAGAGGGAACATCTTGGCCAAGATGTTTCAGCCGGTTGTCCACGGGTGAGGAGGGCAGGTGAGAGGCAATGATGTATTTTGATGCTAGAAATGTAGGCTCAGCAGCTTCCTATGTATTTGGTATTACCTGGGACGGGACAGGCAAGAAGAAAGTCATCTGAGTCCCCAGGGCTGATTAAATGTCAATTATGTGAGTGAGGATTCCTCTTGCAGAGGACTGCTTGCTACAAAGTAGACTGTCCAGTAGTAAAATATTTTCTTTCCTGCCCAAGTGCCCCAAAAGCCTTGTAGCACCACATGGTTTTGGCTTTTCTATCTCATGCCTCGTCCGTGCCTGGCCAGCTCTGCCGCCGCTTCTCACTCTCCCTGTTTTTCTCCCTCAGGTCCCACACTGGGTGCTTTGAAACGAAGAGAATAAAAGAAAAACTCAGACAAAAGACAAAAATGAGGAAACACCGGCATTTGCCCTTTGTGGCGATGTTTTGCCTCCTATTCCCGGGCTTTGGCTCGGTTCGTGCCCAGCAGCAGGCAGGTAAGACCGGACTGCTTCTCCTGACTTTGGCCCCGTACAAATGAGCCACTAGCTCGCCCTGTTTGGTTTTTAACATGCATGTCGATGGTTATGTCGTGGATTGATGACCTTCTGCTCCGCAGCTCCCACCTCGCTGAGGGTCCTTTGGGACCCAGACCTTACCCGTGCGCACGGTGCCTTCCCGAGCATGTCGCTGGCCCGTGCCGTGCCTTTGAGGGTGCTCTGCGGGGGACTGGGCTGTGGGATGCGCACCCAGGGTGGCCCTGAGAGGGTTTTCAAGTGGGCAGAGCTGTTCTGCCCTCCTTGCATGTGTAGGATGGCTTTTAGCAGTGAGAAGAGCACTGCCACTGACCTGCAGGGAGGCTGCTTTAAGAGGAGGTGCTGGTGCCTTTGGGACCAGAGCTGGGTGTTAACAGCAGGAAAAATATGGAAAACTCATGCCAGCACCCAGGCTGCTTAAACCAAGGAGCCCTTCCTTTCCCTGAGAACCACTAGAGAGCCAGGAAAGCCCTGAGTCAGCAAAAAACGTGCAGGAGACCGTGGGAAGCTAGAAATGGAATGAGCCTAAATTCACTCGTGGAGCTGCCAGCGTCTTTGTCTGGCTCGGGGCTGGTGTCCCAACCTGTGAGGTGAGGGTCTGGGAGTGGGGAAGCACCTCTGCTCACCCTCCCTGGGAAGGGCAGGTCGCATGCTGTCCCCTCCTGTCCCCCAGCACTGCGGTGTCAGGGCGCTGACGGCTGCCTGGGTGCTCTCCAGCGCTTCTCGTTTTGCTGCGGGCGATGAGGGGAAGCTCCGCTCCCCTGTCACCCTGCGGAACGGGCTGCTGGTTGTTTGGACGAGGAGGCGTGCTTGTGCTGACCGTAGAAAATCCTAAACCCCCCCCCCATCTGTTTTTTTAAAGCTGTCAAAACCGTTGCCGTGGCTGATATAATATTTCTAGTGGATTCCTCCTGGAGCGTTGGGAAGGAACATTTCCAACTTGTCCGAGAGTTTCTGTATGATGTTGTAAAAGCTTTAGATGTGGGAGGAAATGATTTTCGCTTTGCCCTGGTCCAGTTCAGCGGAAACCCCCACACAGAGTTCCAGTTAAATACCTACCCCTCCACCCGAGACGTCCTGTCCCATATTGCCAACATGCCTTACGCGGGGGGAGGCGCCACGCCTGGAAAAGGATTAGAGTACCTAATCGAGAACCACCTCACTAAAGCTGCTGGAAGCAGAGCCAGTGAAGGCGTCCCCCAGGTTATCATAGTGTTAACGGACGGCCGGCCCCAGGGCGATGTGGCTCTGCCCTCGTCTGTCCCCAAATCGGCCCGCGTAAACGTGTTTGCGGTCGGCGTGCAGGATGCCGCGGAAGGGCAGCTAAAGGACATAGCGGGCGGACCCCTCGATACGCACCGTTTCAACCTAGAGAATTTTACTGCTCTCCACGGCATAGTTGGGGACTTAGTGGCAAGTGTCCGCTCATCCATGACTCCAGAAAAGGCTGGGGCCAAAGGACTGGTTAAAGACATCACAGGTAATGGCTGGCTGGTGGCGTCTGCTGCCGTTGCGCTGTGTGAAGCCTTTGTAGGGGCAAGACTGAGATGGACGTTCAGAGGTTTAAAAACAAAGGTTTGAAGCGTGTGGCCCGGTGTTTGTAGTTACTGAGTGTGCCGTTGCTTGCAGACCGGGCCGGTATCCCTGCCGGAGCTGCCGGGAGTTAGCGCAGGAGTCCTTGGATGGGCGGCAGCACGCCGTGGCTGTCCTTTGGCACACGTGGCATGGAAATGCAAATGCAGGGAGCCCTGCAGAGTTTTTGCTCCATGCTATTCACTCCCAAGGCAGGGAAATAGGGCATGAATGCACCAGACCTGGTGGTGACTGACCGAAAATCCTCTGGAGAGCGGTAAGGTCACTGCTGATGGCAGGGAAACCATGCAGGATGTCACCTCACAGCTAGTGGTGGGGAGACAGGCAGTGTGCCACTCCAGGAAGTCACATTTTTGGCTGAAGACAGCAAAAGAAGTTGGGTGGAGAATTTCTCTGCTGAAAACCCTTAGCCCCTCTCCTCATGCACTTGGAGAAGGTGTGTGGTTGGAGAGTCATAGGAATGCCTTCTCTACAAGTTGGTAGCTTCCACCTGCTGGAGTGTTGGACCCTTCCTACAACCAAAACCTCCCTCCAAGCCACGTTGGCTTCGATGGATCTGCACTGACCACAAGACAGGGGCCCAGTTTTCCTGGAAACAAAATGAGACAGTCTCCCTCCATCCCTCCTCTGTTTATGAAATTCCAGCATGGGAAGGGCCTTCTGAGCAGCTTTGTTGTGTTTCAAAACGCAAGTCCTGGAGATCAAACCTTTCTTTTTATTCCTGAGACTCCATCTGAAGGTCAATAGCTTGTGGGGTGACGTAAGGCAACGGGAGTGTGATGAGGCAGCGTAACATTAATCTCCCTGTGTTGTCTTGCCTATTAACCCTCACGCCAGCCCCGCTGGGTGCTCTCCATCTCTGCATGACACCGAGCAGCACCAAAAGGCCACGCTAATTTGTGTTTTCATCGTTCAAAGCGCTTGGCAGGGCAACTATCCAGGCCACGTGACAGCCACGGGGGAGTAGCTGCCCCAGAAAGATGGCAAAAGGCTCACCGATGCTACGAAAATGATACCAATATATGTGGAAAATGGGTGTTACACCCAACCTGATGACAGCACTGCAGTGGCTGTCGAGCATCTTGGCCATGAAAAACCCCAATGATCCCCTTCTGAAATCAGTAGAGGAACTGGTCTGTGGCAGCTGGCTGTCCTCCTCTGGGCCATGCCAGCAGGTAACCCCATAGCGTGGAGGCACAGGCATTTCTTTAAAAGCACTGAAGCCAAAATCCTACTCTGTGTATATCACGAATTTCCAGGTTTGTTTCTCCTCAAAGATATTTTTTGCAAGTATTTCCTTCCCATCCTATAGCACAAATTTGAAAAATCCTACTATTGTAGTTCTGCCCCTGTGTGACTTCCATGGGCGATACACAGAGTATCATTAAACATGGGAATAGTTGTTATAGGTCCTAAACCTCGGATTGAAAAGCATGGTACAAATAACTGTTGGCTTAAGAGTTCAAGAAGTCATTGGTTGAACTGATAACTCCACGTGGCAATAATACTCATAAAAGTGCCACGGATGTTATGTTAGAAATGAGCTTTAAGAGGAAGTGGAAATGTAAACAAATCCCAGTCTCGTGGTGGTTCCTGTAGAGAGAACCAAAAGTGTTGGTGTGTGGCAGCCCCCAGAGCTGACTCGTGTGAGTAGGGCCATCAGCCCCGAGTTTGCCCTGGTGGATTTGTTAAAGCTGAGTTGTCTGTCTCATCTGGCCTTCCTTGCTTAGTTGTGTAACCAGCACGCTTTTTCCTTGTTCTCCACACCGGCTTGTTCCATAAATGTGCACTGAAGTACAAGGTATTTTTTACAGTGATGACAAATTATCCAACGCATCTGTTTCAGATCTGTTTTCTCTCTGGTGGGAGCGACCTGAGCTGGTGTGATGGCACCGATTAGTGGCTGAAATCTTGCTCCTCAAAAGAGATAAGCAGCCCTGGGCGCAACCACCTCGAGATTTCCCTGTCATTTGTATGATGAAGTAGAAGGTGTACATCCCAACTGAAAATGGCACAGGAAAGACAGCCCTAAGCACCCCTAAATTTTGTTTCCAGGGAGAAATAAATCCTGTATCTCTTTGCTGAACCCTGGTGAAGTTCTCCAAGCCAGCACTGGCTGCTGAGTTGGCCCAGGGGAGTGATGGTGACCTGGAAACCTTGCTGCTGGAATTCCAGCATTATTTGAATCTCTAGAGGGCATTGCAGTGAATGAAAACATTTACAGAAGACCAATCAAATGGGCAATAAATAAACAGATTGGCACTGCTGGTTAACAGCAGAGACCTCAAGTTTATTCCTGGCCTTGCCAAACTACGTATCAGTTTTTCTACTGGTTTCACCTTCAGCTTTCAAAAGTTGAGAGCTGATTGATATTTCTAAATGTTGCTTGTCATTCATTTGCAAATAGTCTGAAATTTGAGTTCTTCACGAGATTGGAGATCAATAGCATGGAAATACCCAGGCGTGCTTTGGGTATTTGCTTCTTTTTTCCATGCATAGAGCTCTTGGTGAGGTTGATGGTAAAGTTAGTTGAGCAAAAGGAGTAAGAGCAGACACCAGGGCACTTTGGGTCTGCTTTGGTAAGTCTCACAACAGAAATGCTCCCCCTCAACACCGTGTTCATGCCATATACAAGCTTTGTTTGGTGTGTGTATATTCTCAGCAAATGCTTGTGATCATCTGGATATGGTCACGACAAATAGAGTTGGATAATTGTGTCATGACTGATTTCATCACCCTTTTTTAACCTGATTCTGCATTCTTTGATTGAATATCCAGAGTCCACAGGAAAAATACAGGTCAGACCCCTCTAGCAATAACCAACCCGTCCTTGTGCGTAATATTTAAAGTGAGACAATTTTTGCATGGCACGGGTTGAGAATTGTGTGGGTCCACTTCGCTGGACAAGCTGGATGCTGGCAGCTGGTCCAAGAGTTACAGTGCAAGAAAAACAACCAGAACTTTTTCAATTGTTTCTAACAAATGCATTTCAAATAATAGTCCTTCATGGTGGGAGAAGCCAGTATATTCAGCCCCTGTGTTTAACCAGAAGTGAGCAGGATTGTGACAGAGAGGCTGAAACTTTCCATGCATCCAGTGAATACTGCCTTTTTACCTTCCAAAAAATGAGAGACTGCAATGATAAAACCCCCCAGGGAATATTACTGTCCTCACCTGCCAACTTTGGTGTGAATTGCCACCAAAATTCACCTTTCTCGTGTGGCTCTGTCTAAACATTTGGACAGTACTGGTGGAATGGATTTTGGTTTCCCAAATTTCTTATTTTGCTAAGTTTTCTCCTTGTGTGCCAGTACTGCTGACCCCTGTGTAAATACAGCCACCGGCTCAGGTTGTGTCCACTCAAGCCGTCTCTTGATGGGTCGTGGATGCTGCTGGGAAGGGGCTGGGAGTTCATATATTCAATCAGAATGCAGAACTAAGAGGCAAACGTCACCTCCTCAGTGATCACGTGTTTTGTTTTCTCGTTTTTGTGTTTCTTACTGGTTTTCCAAGAAACATGTCAGAACACTGTACAACTGCATGTAATCACCCATTTTAATGCTTTCACCTTTTGCATTTCTTTTTTTTAAAGCTCAAGAGTCCGCTGACCTTATTTTCCTTATTGATGGATCAAACAACATCGGAAGTGTCAATTTCCAAGCCATACGCGATTTCCTTGTAAATTTGATTGAAAGCCTCAGAGTTGGAGCTCAGCAGATACACATTGGGGTGGTGCAGTATAGTGATCAACCCAGAGCGGAGTTCGCTTTGAGCAGCTACTCCACAAAAGCGGATGTCCTGGATGCCGTGAAGGCACTCGGCTTCCGCGGTGGCGAGGAGGCGAACACCGGTGCAGCACTGGAGTTTGTGGTGGAGAACCTCTTCACCCAGGCGGGAGGCAGCAGGATAGAGGAAGCGGTGCCTCAGATTTTAGTGCTGATAAGTGGTGGAGAGTCTAGTGATGATATCCGAGAGGGCTTGTTAGCGGTGAAGCAAGCTGGTGTGTTTTCGTTTAGCATTGGGGTCCTGAATGCTGACAGTGCAGAGCTGCAGCAGATTGCTACTGATGGAAGCTTCGCATATACTGCCCTGGATATCCGTAACCTTGATGCTCTTCGAGAATTATTACTGCCCAACATTGTTGGAGTGGCCCAAAGACTCATTTTGTTAGCGGCCCCAACCATTGTGACTGAAGGTATGTATGTCTTTCTAGACCCTTGCATTTCCGTGAATCGATGAATGAATGAGCTTTTGCACACTTGACAAACTCTTTAATTTAGCTCTTTAATTATCTAAAGAAATTTTTTTTTTAATTCACCTCTCTGGTCTGGTTATGGACAAACAGTGGGAAAGACAAATAGTCCTGTGGCTAATGTGCAGAAACTCAGTGGAGACCAGTGGGTTATCTTTCAAAAACCATGAGGTTTTGTTGCAAGAAATCACATGAAATAGTGTTTTAAAGGACAGAAGCAGAGTATAAAAAAAGAGTATTAAAAGGCTCATATATAATCCTTATTGGGGTATCTAAGCAGCACTGTCAGCTGTAAAACATTTATGTCATGTAAGCTTACATTATGTGTCAGTTGAAAGTGTCATGAGCATAAAAGGTGACTGGGGAAGCTAACAGGGATGTTAATGGGTCCCTACTTACCAGAGCTGAAGTTACCAGCTTACTAAAACAGTAAAATTCCATATCTCATGGAAGCTGTGGGCTGTCCTTGGGAAAAGGGTGGAATTCCTGTGTTGTTAACTTGGTTAAAAGGCAAGCAGCCCTTGGTGCTTCTGAAGTGAAATCTCTACCTGGCTAATGTGCATTTCCCTTTGTTCTGTTAGCTGAGAAAGTTTACAGCTTTTCACGAGGCCATGGGGCATCAAAATGCGGGTGTCAATGTTCCACTTAGGTAACTTTGTCACCCTTAAGGCCCACTGACTATTTCTGGACTGGCATTATTTTGGGGTTCAGCAGATCTGGATTTAGAGAGCTAACAGGTGATTACGAGTTTCTCACCTTCTGGGTTTAGGACTAATTTAAATTCACTGATGGAGAGGTTTTATGAAAGACACAATACGTCATATTTCAGAGGCCCATTGAAAGGGCCAGGCTGAAGTTCCTGCACTTCATTAACAGGCTCCTTAATGCAAACAGCACTTTTGGGATCCCGTTGTCAGTCTGGAGTTCTGTACACACTGTTCCTCATGATGTATGTTGACATATAAAACTGCATTCCAGATGTGACCTATGTCTAAACATGATTGCTGTCCCGTGGCTCAAATCAAAGGGAGGAATTTGCCTAAAAGATCATTTTATGACCTTGGCTGGATTATTCCAGGAAAGAACATAAAGAGCTTTTTCTTGTAGCATCCTACAAGCACCATATTTAGCTAAGTAAGATGAAGTCAGTGTGTCTAGCTAAAATGTGCATGCTAGGACCCCTGCAAGTCAGTGGAAAACTTCTCTTTCCTCCCCTCTGATTTTTAACAGTTTTAATGACAAGATTGAAAATGTGGGTGCATTTGGTTTCATCTGCAGTTGCCTGTTTCTCACTGAGAATGCCAGCTCATTCGTGGAAGGTACTACAGCAGCACTGGCCTGTGCAATCACGTACAGATGGATATGCTAAATGGAGAAGTGGCTATTTTCAAAGGAGCTTTAGGGAATTTCCTATCCCTAGAACCCATGGAAATCATTTTTGACTGCTCTGCTTGGTTTGCATCAGCGTCTTGGAAGCCTGGAGTGTGAAACTCTGGTTTGGGAGACACACCACAGCCTGAAGTGGGTGCCAAACCCACTGGGGTGCCATGTGTTCCCGTGAAATACTGAAGTCACCTCACTTCACTTTAGCTCTCTGGCTGTGAACTCATCCTCCTCCTGGGATGAATGGATATCTCAGTGACTTTCTGCCTCTCTTCTCCTGCGTCCTTCAAGTACTGGGGGAGCCTGGATAATTAAATTAGATGAGGTCCTTCACCAAAGGTGGCTGAAATGGCAATGAGGAGGGAACTGGGCTGGCTTTGATGCTGACACCCTCTTACATTCCCAACTTTTAGAGTCAAAGATGCAATGCTTTGATCCCAAATTCTTTGAAGTTCTTGGGAGACTTGATGTCAGCTGTACAGAGCTTTGGATTAAGCACTAGGAGATGTGTACAGCCTTGCTTAAAGGCTTTTGCTCTAATTGTATCCATTCACATGTCTCGTTTCTTCCTCTGGGTTTTGGTTTTGGTTCTTGCATTCCTCTAGGGAATCACAGTGCAGGATTTGAGAG
>JAYRBT010000002.1:4159478-4195833 GCA_036023395.1 Myiotriccus ornatus
TCCCCTGCAGTATCTAACATTTTAGAAGATCATTTCAGCATTTTCAGCTGGATGTCCTTTCAGCAACCTCTTATTTTAACCTCTTATTTTCATTCTGGGCACGTGCAGAAGTATTTGTTTCTAAGTTCAGTGATGCCTCAGAAAAGCTTTTCTGTCCCTCTCTTCACTATCTCTCTCTGAGCACTCCCTGCAATATGCCATTTCATCCTGAGACTCAGTGTTTCCTGCGAGCAGAATATTCCTGATGCCCCAGACTCCACCTGCATATTGCAAAGCCAGTGCCAACTTCCCAGTTCCCTTAGGAGCAGGTGGCTTCTCACAGCCTCAGGTAGGAGATGGCACCCAGAGTCCCTTTACCTCCTATTTCCCATGGATCTGTGATTCTATGACCCGGTGGGTAAGGCATGGCATCCACTGCACTGTGGCTTCCACCGACTTCCCCCCATCTGCCTCTTCACCAGGGATTGCATCCGATGGCAAAGGATCTGAACCACTTGTCCTGACGCCTCGCTTTCCCCTCCACGAGCTTTTGTGCTCCTTTGGTCTGATGTGCAAGGAGAGTATTAATCACTGCAAAACAGCATCTCACTTATTCCCCCCTTCCCTTGCTTGTCTCAAACAGTAGTTGAGAGAGGTGAGAAGAAGGATGTGGTGTTTCTGATCGATGGCTCGGATGGTGTCAGAAGAGGCTTCCCTTTACTGAAGACGTTTGTCCAAAGAGTCGTTGAAAGCCTGGATGTCGGCCGGGACAAGGTCCGTGTCGCTGTCGTGCAGTACAGCAACATCATACAACCTGAGTTCTTACTCGACACCCACGAGGACAAAGCAGATCTCATCAGTGCCATCCAGGAGCTGAAGGTTATGGGAGGATCTCCTCTGAACACTGGAGCAGCCCTCGACTATCTCATCAAGAATGTGTTCACGGTGTCGAGTGGCAGCAGGATAGCGGAGGGCGTCCCACAGTTCCTGATCCTGCTGACCGCTGACCGGTCCCAGGACGACGTGAGGAGGCCCTCAGTGGTCCTGAAGACGAGTGGCACGGTGCCCTTCGGCATTGGGATTGGAAACGCTGACCTCACGGAGCTGCAGACCATTTCCTTCCTGCCGGATTTCGCTATCTCTGTGCCCGACTTCAGCCAGCTGGATTCGGTGCAGCAGGTCGTCTCGAACAGAGTCATCCGGCTGACCAAGAAAGAGATAGAGTCACTTGCCCCTGACCTGGTTTTTACATCTCCCAGCCCAGGTGAGAAGATGTTTGTGTCTGCACCAAGAGCCAGCGGCAAAATATGATGTTTAGTAACATCATGGTTGCAACACAAACGGAGCAAAGCAAAGATGGTCACGGCTAAGACTCCAAGTCAATCTTGGTCTCGCTGTTAGTGCACTACTCAGGGTTGGTAGGAGCTGTGTAATTAAGCTGAGCCACGTTTAAGCCCAGTCTCTCAAGGTGGTCCATGCTATATCCACGCAGAAGACCCAAAAAGTGAATGCTGTTACCTTAACCTTATTTTAAGTGGATGGATTTTAAGTCAATGCTGTTCCTCCTGGAATGGAAACTGCATCATTTAGATGCAACAGGAACACCGTCACACTACTATAAATCAAGGTCAGCTCTCTGCTAAATGTAAGACTTGCTGATTTTTCTTATATTTGCCACCCTCATTCACCGGGGGAAGGGAAATTTGAAGTGGGCATCGGGAAAAGGATCAGATCTTCCATTTCTGGTCTCACTTGGAGTGAAATGCAGCCAGTGTATGCCTGAGATGAAGAATACCCCAGATCAGTCCCTTAGCAGTTCACCATCCTGCTCTCTCTCTGTTCCTTCCCTTCTAAGCCAGACCACCTTCCTCCATCCCCATTTATCAGGGAGACCTACTGCAATAATTTGAGCTCTGACCTGAATTACCACTGCAGAGAACACTTAATTAGGAATCAAAAAGTCATCCTGGAAAGGCAGAGAGAATAATAAGATAGGAACTTTCCTAGAGGACAAACCCAGGAAAGAGGGGTGGTTCTGAGTGTAAAACCATCCGAGGCTGCCTAGCAACCTGCCCTGAGTAAGGACTATCACCAGGACGTGTTTCCTTGGGTGGACATCCCACAAGGAATTATTGTTCCAGGTGTCCCCTGCTCCCTCTTGCTTCCTTTGCTCTGGAAGTTGCTGTTCTTGCACCCTCTGGGGATGTGCCTAGCAGACTGGTCCTGTCTCTGTGTTGGACCCCGAGCTGCCTGCTGGGGCTCCCAGGAGATAATCACGGGCAAGGAGGCGAGGAGCATCCTCTCCACGGCCAGAGGCAGTGGTGTAGATGATGAGCTTAGCTGCTGTCCATGAGCAGTGCCGGGTGCACCCTCTGACCACTGCCTTCTCTCCTGCAGCGGGTGTGAAGAGGGACGTTGTGTTCATGGTCGATGGCTCCCGCTACGCCGCCCAGGAGTTCTACCGCGTCCGCGAACTCATCGGGGGGATAGTGAGCAACCTGGACGTGGGCATTGACACCACCAGGATTTCGGTGGTCCAGTTCAGCGAGCATCCCCACGTGGAGTTCCTGCTCAACACCCACTCCACCAAGGACGAGGTGCAGAGCGCCGTGAGGCAGCTGCGGGCGAAGGGCGGCCAGCAGGTGAACGTGGGGGAGGCCCTGGAGTTCGTGGCCAAAACCATCTTCACCCGGCCCTCCGGGAGCCGCATAGAGGAGGGTGTCCCTCAGTTCCTCATCATCCTCTCCTCCCGCAAGTCCGACGATGACTTCGAGTCCCCATCGCTCCAAGTCAAGCAAGTGGGGGTGGCACCCATGATGGTAGCAAAGAACGTGGATACTGAGGAGATGGTGCAGATTTCCCTTAGTCCCGATTATGTATTCCAAGTCTCCAGCTTCCAGGAGCTGCCCAGCCTCGAGCAGAAGCTGCTGACTCCCATTGAAACCCTGACTGTGGACCAAATCAGGCAGCTGCTGGGAGATGTGCAGCCCCCCATAGGTAAGGTGCTGTCAGGACTGGCTGTCTCTGAGCTGCTACTCAAGTAAGTGTTGCCCAAAAAAACCTTCCCTTAAGTTGAGCTTTTCCTTAGATAAAAGCAAACGTGCAGCACATGTACAGTCTTGGAAGGAAACTTTCAGATAGGTGGCAATTCTACCCAACTCCCTAAAATACATTATAACTTCTAATTTTCAAGTCAATACATTGCCTATTTAGCTTTTCAGTTCGAAATCTACAATGTGTACAGTTGCCTGTTCCTATCTAGCAGCTCTCTAGGAAACAGACATAAAGCTGGAAACACTGGCAAATCCGGATAAGAGCATTAATGAACAAAACAGATGAGGTTCTAAGTGAGGCATGCTTCAAATATCAGGCAGACTGTTAGCACACACATGCCTGCTTGCACACAAGCCCTTTTGGAGAGGCCCCCTGGAACACCATGACTAAAGCTGGCTAAAATATGCCACGTGGCTTTATCTCACACGAGAGCAGATAGCACAGAAATCCCCCAGCAAAGCTTCAGCGAAGGCTTGGCACGCTGGTAATTTCCTCTCTTCTTGCTTCCCCGCAGATATCTCCGGTGAGGAGAAGGACATAGTCTTCCTCATTGACAGCTCCGACAGCGTTAGGCCTGACGGGCTTGCTCACATCCGGGATTTCATCAGCAGGATCGTTCAGCAGCTGGAAGTGGGGCCAAACAAAGTGCGAATCGGGGTGGTGCAGTTCAGCAACAACGTCTTCCCTGAGTTCTACCTGAAGACCCACAAGTCCAAAAATGCCATCCTGCAAGCGATCCGCCGCTTGAGGCTTAGAGGGGGGTCCCCCCTGAACGCTGGCAAAGCCCTGGACTACGTGGTGAAGAACTACTTCATCAGGTCTGCGGGCAGCAGGATAGAAGATGGAGTGCCCCAGCACCTCGTCGTCATCCTCGGGGACCGGTCCCAGGATGACGTGAACAGACCTGCTAATGTGATCACCTCAACGAACATCAAACCCCTGGGTGTTGGAGCCAGGAATGTGGACAGGGACCAGCTGCAGATCATTACCAGCGATCCTGAGCGTGTGCTTGTGGTACAGGACTTCACTGGGCTCTCAACTTTAGAAAAGAGGGTACAGAGCATTCTTGAAGAGCTTCCAATTCCTACAACAGAAACACCTGGACCGTTCTTACCTGGTAAGGCTGCTATTCTTCTGGTAGACTTTTCTGAACAGAGCACAGATTGTATCTGTACAATGTGAAAATTATTCCCTAATTACACCTTTTGATTCCCATCCCTTTAGTGGCATTGATGAGAAGAACATTTTGAAATAGATTTTGCTGAGTGTAGGAAAGAATGGAATTAAATCTGAAAGGAGATAAGGGTGTCTATCACAAAAACAAGTAATGCTGTATGAAGAGTTACACAAAACCTTTCTTGTGTGGATGCAAAATCCTGCCAAGGGTTGATGGAACTAAAGTGGTAGAAAGGAGAGAGAAACTCCGCCTTGCAAAGTGATGCTTCACAAAGCACTGAGACACTTAAATATTATAGATGCTGCAAACAATTGTCAACAACTGTGTTTGTGATTTCTTTTCAGGAGGTAAAAAGCAGGCAGACATTGTGTTTTTGCTGGATGGCTCCATCAATCTGGGGAGAGATAACTTCCAGGAAGTTCTTCAGTTTGTCTACTCTGTGGTGGATGCCATTTACAGGGATGGGGACTCTATCCAGGTGGGACTGGCCCAGTACAACTCAGATGTCACGGACGAGTTTTTCCTCAAGGACTACTCCACCAAACCTCAGATCTTAGACGCGATCAACAAAGTCATCTACAAAGGCGGGCGAGTGGCAAACACTGGCGCTGCCATCAAGCACATCCAGGAGAGACACTTCGTGAAGGAGGCCGGCAGCCGGATCGACCAGAGGGTGCCCCAGATCGCCTTCATCGTCACGGGCGGGAAGTCCACGGATGACGGGCCCAGGGCCTCCCAGGAAATCACGCAGAAAGGCGTAAAGGTATTCGCAGTGGGCGTGAGAAACATCGACCTGAAGGAAGTCAGCATGCTGGCCAGCGAGAGCGCCATGAGCTTCCGAGCGTCCACAGCCCAGGAGCTGTCGGAGCTCAATGAGCAGGTCCTGGTCACGCTGGAAGCCGCTATGGAGGAGAAACTGTGCCCAGGAATAACGGAGGTGACAAGAGGTAGGCACAATTCTTTTGTAATGTGCTGAGGTCGTTCTCAAGGGTGGCTTTAAACATCCAAAGTGTTCTGGTGGACTTATCCATCCTACTCCTGTGCTTTGCCTGCAGCCTGAGGTGCAGCATGGGCTCATTCCTCCTTTGTGAGTGTGGTGGGAGGCTGCAAACCTGGTGCTGCTGTTCATGTGTGTAACATGGTGTGACATCACCACAGAGGTGCCACTGTGGTGGAATTCCCTTCACATATGACAGTCAGGCACCAAATCACTGGCCTCCTATCACTGTCTTGGAGAGGCTCCTTTATTTAGCTGCCTTTGGACTAAGTCCCACCACCTTTCCCCAGATGTGTAGGGATGTGGTAACAGTATCATCTTAACAGACCAACTTGTTCAGTGCCAAAATGAAAAGTGATGGTCCTTGTTTTGCCCTTGGTGTCTGTTACATGCTAATTG
Source organism: Myiotriccus ornatus (assembly GCA_036023395.1). Lineage (NCBI taxonomy): Eukaryota > Metazoa > Chordata > Aves > Passeriformes > Tyrannidae > Myiotriccus > Myiotriccus ornatus. The sequence goes on from JAYRBT010000002.1 coordinate 4,165,085, forward strand.
GACTTTTTGGCCATTCGGGCATACAGAGTGTGCTAGAAATCATAGAATCATTGAATTCTAGAATGGTTTGGGTTGGAAGGGACCCCAAAGATCATATAGTTCCAACCTCCCTGCCGTAGGACACCTTCTGCTAGACCAGGTTGCTCCAAGCATCATCCAGCCTGGCCTTGAACAGTTCCAGGAATGGGGCAAACTGTGCCAGTGCCTCACCGGGAACAATTTCTTCCCAGTGTCCCATCTAACCCCGCCCTCTGTCAGTGGGAAGCCGTTCCCCCTTGCCCAAAGTCCTTCTCCAGCTCTCTCATAACCCCTTTAGACGCTGGAGGGGGAAGAGAATTTTTCTTGTCAGACCATCCAGGGTGCCCACTGGGTCTCACGACAAGTGTGTGAAGAAAAGCCAGCGCGTGAGTGGTTGTAGGTGAAGGTAGAATTGCCTTAGGAGGGAGTCCCAGGGCTCGGCTGCTTCAGAAGCCGCGCAGGGGAATTGCGGTGAGTAAGCGAGCTGGTATTGCCGACACATCTGACCCCGGCAGATGGTTTTACTTACTGCGTCACAGCCTGTCCTGCTCCCAGCACGACCAGCCGCGGCTCAGCCCTCTGCCTTGGAGCAGAGGCATCTCCTGAACCTCTGGAGAAGGTGGAGAGCCACAGCAGCCCTGAGCTGAGCAGCAGCTCCAGCTGAGAGTGAAACCTGAGCGCAGGGGAAAGCCAACCACCACTGCTGGCAGCCAGGAGCGCTCCCCAGGGGCAGCACCAGTGGGACTAATATCAAAGAGAATTCGAACACCTCCCTGTTCGAAAGCCTGTGTAGGAGAAGGAGGTGTTAAATCCTGAGGAAAGGCATCCAGCAGCCTGATTTCCCCGTGCTCCAGACCAACGGGCAGCTTGATGGCTGCAGGGTGATTCCACAGCCACACTAAATATTCCAGCAGAAAGGCAGACTGGGCATCACCTTGTTAGACTGGGCTGAGCATCTTCAAATCCCGTTTCTTTCCTAATTCCCAGCTACCCCATGTAAATCCTAGCTACACCTTTCAGGGATTTGGGATCAGTTACCTGGTTGTCGCGTGCCTCTGCATCCCTGAGGCTGGAGGACTGCCACTTCAAGCACGGGCAAAGGGTATAGGTACACTGTGCAAGTACTGACAGGTTTTCACATCGTGGAAAAAAAGGAGCAGTCTTGGCTGCCTGGTGAAAATGAAAATTTTTCTTGGATTTTTTTAGGCAGCTCCTCCCAATGAAAAAAAAAAAAAAAGAAAAAAAGAGAAAAAAAAGAAGGAAAAAAGTTAAAATTAATAAAATGCAAATTTTTCCAGGTTGCCATTGCTATGATGAAAGGAAATAGAAGGCACCTTGATACACAAGTGGTGGCAGTTCTCAATGCAGAATGTCTTCATGTTGCCAATGACTAAAAGGGTTACTAAAAAAGCCATTACTTGAAAAACAATCATCACGTTGCTCAGTGATGCTCTTTTTTCTCCCTCTGCATTTCCCTTTCAGATTGTGACTTGGATGTGATACTTGGCTTTGATGTCACGGATGTCGGGCCCGGCCAGAATATATTCAACTCCCAGAGGGCTCTGGAGTCGCGGGTCGAGTCGGTGCTGAACAGGATAACGCAGATGCAGAAGATCAGCTGCACTGGCAACCAGGCACCCAGCGTCAGGGTGGCTGTCATGGCCCAGGCGCGGGGGGGGCCCGTGGAGGGCCTGGACTTCTCCGAGTACCAGCCCGAGCTGTTCGAGAGGTTCCGGGACATGCGCGGCCGCGGGCCCTACGTGCTCACGGCGGACACGCTGAGCTCCTACCTCAGCAAGTTCCGGTCCTCGCCCTCCGGCAGCGCCAAGGTGGGTCAGATCCAAGGCCGCCGGGGTGGTGCTGGGCAGGGAAGCTGGCTTCTGGTGTATTTTTTTTTTTTTTAAAAAAGCAACTTTAAACTCATAGTGGGTTTTTAAAAACTATTCAGAAAATAAGTAGATTTATTCATCATAAATTTGGTCGCTTAAACCCCTGGCTTTTCCTGCGCTCTCACTTCATTGTCAGGGTCCTGTCCTGACAGCTGACTGAGCATCGCTGCAGCCAGTGCCCACAGCCACTGCTTGGCTGCAGACTATTGCTCTGCAGGTATTTCCCCGACCGTGCTCCAGCAACAAGCACCTTCGCTGAGACAATGCGCAGGAACCTGGCACAGAAACTCCTGGAAAAAACATGGCCTGGAAAAGGCGCAGCTGTTCCCCCACCTCATCTCAGACGAAGCGTCCCCTGGAAAAAAAGGCCCTTCAGGTTGCGCTTTGATTGTGTTTCTGAAACTTTGTGACATAAACTTATTTCTCTCCCAGGTCATAATCCACTTTACTGATGGTGCAGACGCCCCAATAGATCAGCTGGAGACTGCTTCATCTACTTTGCATGCAGAAGGTAAACCTTTTCCTCTTCAAAGCAGTGATTGTGGTCCATGTTAACATGTGGCCCATTTTACCCCCATTTCTCATGAATCCACTGGCTTTTGACAGTAAGGAATAAGGGGTTCACGAGTTCTGCAGGCACTGGCTGTTCTTCATTGCTTTCCTGTGGTACTTAGCTGCCACCTAAGCACGTGGGTAACTTGCACTGAATGTGCCAGTTCTGAGTCGAATAAGCTCCTTTTGCAATCAGAGAGGTGGATAAGGGTGTGTCATCACAGGGGAGGGTGTGCAGGCTCTGCAGAGCACCTTGTCCCATCCCAAAGCCCCCTCTGCTCCCCCTTCCTCAGGTGTCAGCGCTCTCATCTTCGTCGGGCTGGACCGAGTGAGCAATTTTGACAGAGTGATGCAGCTGGAGTTCGGTCGTGGGTTCACCTACAACAGACCTCTCAGAGTTAATCTGCTGGACCTGGATTTCGAGCTGGCAGAGCAGCTCGTGAGTACCTTGGCACAGGCAGCGCTGCCTTGTAATGCTGGAGGAAAGCCCATGGCTGGATCTCCTGCAGGGCTGAACCACGGCTGGATTACACCCTCTTGGCTCTGCTCCTTCCCCCCTCCCCACCTCATCTCAGCTCTTCTTACAGATGCCACAGCAAATGAAGGGAAGAGCAGATCATGGTGCTGCCTGGTCTCCTGCCCCTCCAGACGAGTGGGATGGGATAGGACACCATCAAAAGCCGACATGCCAAAAATCCTCCCTCTGCCTGTATTTCTACTGCTGGGGTTTTTAACCTTATGGTAGTGCCCTGTCATACCTGGCCAGTGTCACAGCTTCTTGCAGAGGCACTGCTTTCTAGGTTTCTTTCCCCAAGATCCTGTTTATGTAATCAAAAAAAGCAAACAAACTGTAAGTCACTGTATTTCAGACGTGCTTTTGACAGACAAAGGAGTTACCCTTTAAGGTCCCTTTCAATCCAACCCTTTCCATGATTCTTTCTCCGTAGATTACTGCCCTCCCATATACATAGACCCTCTTGAGTCTGTTTTGTTATTTGCTCTCAACCTTGGAATGTCCAGTTCCTCCCAGTTTCTCATCTGCTACCATCGTGATTGAGCTCCTTTTGCAGTAGATTTAATAAGATTGGGCTTAACCACTGATCCCTGTGGTAATCTTGCTGAGCCCTTCTCCGCACATCAAAGTGCAGCCACTTGGGAGTGAACCTTGGGTTTCAGGATAAGAGCTAGTCTTCAGCCCATCCCCAAGTAATTCAGCCTAGGAAAACCCTTCCAAAATGTAAATGTGCAAAGCTGGCAGGAAACATTTGCAGCCAGCAATGTACTTGGCAAAGAAAGTGATTTTTTTTTTTTTCTTTCTGCTGGATGATGCAAAAACCAGCTGCAATTTCTCTGAGCCCATATCTTTCTTTTTTTTTTTTTTTTTTTCTCTTTTACTATGTATTCACAAATCATTCTCAGCCTGCAAGCTGCTGGTGAGCTGCTCACTGCCACAACTGTCTTGTGGCCTATTCCACATCGTGGGTTGGTTTCTTTGGAGATGAGATTTCTCTCTTCCGTGACAGGCGCTGCTCTGGGGACTGATCTCCTACTAAATGCACTCTATGAATTCTGCCCCACGCAGTTCCCATTTAAACCCTTCCCTCTGATGTCCAAAATAGTGTTGGCTTCTGCTTCCTAACCGTGTAACCTGACCAGTCTTGCCAACACACAGCTCCTCCTCTCGCTGTTGGGGGTGTTTTGAGGCAGAGGGACCCCAAAGTGCCGCTGGGTCAGTGTGATGTTTGTCACAGGAGCAGCTCCACAGCCTTGCAGGGGTTACAGTGCTGGGGCTCTGCCGAGTTTCTTACACCTTCATGTTGTGTCCTGTGCTGTTTGCTGCAGGACAACATTGCAGAGAGGACGTGCTGCAAGGTCCCGTGCAAGTGCTCAGGGCAGAGAGGGGACAGAGGTGTGCCAGGCCCCATAGGACCAAAGGTAGGTCACTTTATCTGGGGACAAAGGGTCTCTGTGCAAGGGACCCCGGTGGTGATGGGTGGGTGACGTGCAGGTTGTAGTGGGTGATGTATATGGGGGGATCATCTCCAGTTATTGCCCTCATTTTAAAACTGACTCTGGTCCATGCACTGGGGGTTGAGAGCTGCTCTTCTTCCCTTTCCCCACAGCCTCTGTGTTGTAAAGCATCCAAGAGGGCAGGGATGAGTGGCTGAAAGGAGGAGGTGAAGCATCTTGTGAAACCATTTAGGGACATTAAAAGGAGGAGGTGGTTTCTCTCATTAACTTGTTTACACAGATGACCAAGCGGCTGCTTTGTGCAAATCTAGGGAAATCTTGAATATCAATCACAGAACTGTGAAAGAAATGCATAATTCTCTCTGTTGTCTTCCAGGGTGTCACGGGTGATCTTGGATACGCGGGCTACCCTGGTGATGAAGGAGGACCGGTGAGTGCTTGCCCCTGCTCAAGCAGGGACCTCACCAGAGCAAAGCATTTAGAGGCTTTTCCACTAAATATTTTCTGCTGGGTGTGGATTAGAAGAGACAGAAAGCAGAGCTTTGAGGTGCTCCCTCCCAACAGGCTGAATAGCAGCTCAGGTCCCAGCTGCTCCTGGGATAAAGTCAGTCAGGAGCTTCTTGAGAGCTAGACAAGCACGACAGGGGAAGAACTCCCATTACTTGATGTGACCCAGGCCTGTGCTGTTCCTCCAAGGCAAATAAAATCCCCAGCTTCATCAAAGCTGCAGCCTATGCCAGAGCTTTCCTGCAGCTGAAAGATTTGAGCGAGTCCAAGAATGGAACCAAGAGGGATGTTTCCGTCACATGGCAGACAACATGAGTCCCATGACTTCTCACTAGCACTGTTTCATCCAAACTCTTCATGAATCCCACGTCACCCCTGCAGTAAACATCTCCCCACGCATCCCTCCCGGGAGGTGAAGCCGAGGCCAGTAACACAGGCCGGGGCCAAGCGCTGCAGTGAGACACTCGCCCAGTGCGATGTTTTCCTGGGGCTTGGAGGTCGGGGTGGGATTAGATGCCTGTGCAGAGCTCTGGGGGTTTCATCTCGTCATTTCAGTTCTGAAAGAGAAGTTTTATAAAGCTCTTTCGCAGCTGAGGGCTCGGGAAGGATGTTTCTCTCGCGGTGATGAGGGCTTGCAGTTGGTCTCTACGCGAGGAATGCTGCGGGCAGGAGATGGTGGGGTGATCAGGCAAAACCTGATGTTCCATTTGCTCCTGTGCCTCCAAGCCACCTCCTGTGGCAGTTAGCCACAGAAACACGGTTAGAGGCAAACCCTAACCATTGCTTTTTCCCCTCTGTGCAACAGGGTGAGCGTGGACCACCGGGTGTGAACGGCACACAGGGTTTCCAGGGATGTCCCGGGCACAGAGGGACAAAGGTATGTGTGGCACCAGCCTGCACGGAGCAGACCCAGAGTCCAGGGGGTGGGAGTCCACCAAGGGCAACTCCTGCTGCTTTAGAAGGTGACACAACAGCTGCCACGTCCACTCCAGCGGTGGTGTCCACCTGGCCAAGCAGCAAGGCTTTCAGCACGAGTTATGGCTTTAGAAGAGCAAAAGGGAAGCCCAGAGACATCCAGGCTCAATCCACAGACAAAGATGATCTATTTTCTGCAGTCTGGCTCTGGGGGAAAGATTTGGGAAGAGATGGATCTCTTCACAACACCACAGAGTGGCTTAGAGCTGGGACAGTGTGTGGATGGAAATCTGCTGTTGGGGAGGAGGGAGACAAGTGAGCCATGGCTGCAGCTTTAAAGAGGAACCTTGGGCTAATGGCTCAGGACAGCAGCCAGAAAAGGTGGGGAAACATATAATATTTATGGGAAATATTCAGTGAAACTAAGTGGATGTTTCCTACCATTTGCTCTGACCACAGGATCCTCTGTCAGGGAGAAAAGGAGTGAGTGAACCAAGCCCATCAGTTGCAACTGAGATAACTGAGTCTCTTTAAAAGTCTGTCCAGCCTTGTCAAAGGCACCAGGATTGGCTCTGGATTAATAAAAAAGTGGGTGCAGGGAGAAAAAAGAGTCAGTGGAGAAAGAGTTGTGGCTAAGGAGTGAGCTATTTTATTGGATAAGCTGGATTAACCCCACGATCCACATATTTTATCTTGGCACAAGCCTTGACGAGGCAGCTGAAGAAAAATAGTGGCATAAGAGGAAATAAGCAAAGTCTTGTCCTGGTCCTGGCTCTGGGTCTGCCACCAAGTCCAACCCTCCTTCTCCACCACTTCCCACGGCAATGAACTGGACAAAAATGGAGTAACTCCCTTTTCTGATCTCTTTAGGGTTCTCGGGGATTCCCAGGAGAGAAGGTAGGCAGCAATTTCCTCCCGCCACGGCGGTGAGCGTGAATGTGTGGACACATTGGGATCCCCCTCCCTGTTCCCTTTTCCCTCGGTGAGCATTTGCCCTTTGCCTCTCTTCCACAGGGTGAACTGGGAGAAATGGGCCTGGATGGTATTGATGGAGAAGAGGTCAGTCCTTTTAATGGCTTTGCTCTTTGTATCAAGATGCTTCAGTGACGTGCTTAAGGAGCACCTTGGAGGCGGCAAATATGCTGAAATATTTTTCTTTTTTTTTTAGGGAGACAAGGGTTTGCCCGGCTCCTCTGGAGAGAAGGGATACTCCGGAAGGAGGGTAGGATTTTAACCACTCTTACAGTGGGGCAAAGGCAGATTTGAGCCAGGGGAGAGGGGAAAGCCATCACGCTCCCCTCAGGGATGAGGGCCTGGGTAGAGGCGCTTTTGGCAGGCCAGGGCTGCTCTCCCAACCCTCTGTGTCTTCCCGCAGGGTGATAAGGGAGTTAAAGGTGAACGAGGAGAGCGAGGTGACCGTGGGCTCCGTGGAGATCCGGTAAATACTGCTGAGGCATCTGCTTGATTTGACACCCCCTTCCCACCGCTCCTGGGGGTCATCAGCACAGGCTGACTAAATGGGGCTTGACAGTGGCAGGTCCAGTGACAGAGCGGGAGCTGGGAGGTGACATGTGGGCACCACGTGCCTCTTGATACCCCCCGTCAATCACTGTCTCACTGTATTAAAATCCCCCTTCCTCCCCTTCTTCAGTGTTATTATTTCTCCCTTGAAAAGCTGTGTCTACCTGAAAACAGCAATAACACTTCATCTATTTCAGTCAAAAAAAGGGAAAAAAACCAAAAGTTGGTTCTGAGCTCTAGCAGAGCAGTTTATGATGCCTGATTTTCATGTCCCACTTACACAGATGTTTCTCATTGCTCTGTTGCTTTCAGGGAGATTCAGGAGCTGATAACACTCAACGGGGCTCCAGAGGCCAAAAGGGTGAAATTGGACCAATGGTAAAATTTCTTTGTTGTCTTACGTTGTTGTTTGGTTTTTACAATGGGATGGGGCAGAAAAAGTAAGGAAGAAGGGTGCTGCCAAAAAGGTGCAGGTTTCTTAAACTCATCATGCCTTGTCAGATGTAATGGGTTTTTTTCCAGAGGATGTTTCCAGAACATTTCTGGAAGATGTTGCTCATTTGCAACCAAAACTTTCTCTGTGAAGGTGTCAGTTTAGAAGATGTTTTGCGTAAAAAGTGCCTTTTCAAAGAAAATTTGTTACTTTACAATGTCTTTTTTTTATATTTTCACTGAAAACAACTTTGTGTATGGAAATTAACTTCACATGTTCTTGTGGGTCACATACAGGAACAGAGAACTGTTTAGATGATACCAAATCTGAACCTCCTGATTCACCTGAAACCTTAAGGGGAGGGGAAAAACCCCACACTCTCTTTGGAAAATTTCAAAACTCGTCTGTTTTCAAATCAGCTCAGAATAAAAATGCACCATAAAATGTCAAAAGGCACTTACCAAAGAATAGCAATGTCAAATTGTGCTGGCTCAGAAACTTGATGGAAAGTCTCTGTGACTTGATAGAAGGATTCCCACCAATGCAGGACTATTAAGTAACTTGTGTGAGAACATGAAAGGATGCGTTTTTTGAGAACTGAACCTGTTTTTCCAGTGCCTGCTCAGCTCAGGGCTCTCACTTGACCTTTGTTTTTCCCTTAGGGAGAACCAGGACTGCCAGGGCTCAAGGGCCAGGACGGTGGAGTCGGGAGGAAGGTGAGCTGCCAGACCCCAGTCAGCAGGGGGCCAAGCTTGGATTGACAATAACTTTTTCCCTCCTGCCTTCCCACGTATTTTGTTTCACAACCATCAGGAATGCAACCTCAAAAACCAACAAAGCAAAAAAAACCAAACAAACCCACCCAAGCTCAAAAAGAAAAAGCCTGGGGGCTTCCTCTCTTGTTGTAGAGACTTTAAAGGTCTAACCCTGAATTTATTCCCATGCAAATAACTCAGTGCTCAGATCAGTGGAGCTACACCTGATTTATATGTAAGGCCAGGCTGGATGGGGCTTGGAGCAACATGGCAGCGGGGGTTGGAATTAGGGTCTTGAAGGTCCCTTCCAACCCAAACCATTCCATGATGCTGTGATATGCATCTGCATTTGGCTGCTGGTCTTGAAAAGGCAAAAAGCCAAACTGGAGCTGGTGTGGCTGGAGCATCTGGAGATGCCTTCCCTGCTCCCGTCCCAGGGATGGTGACACACTCCTGGGTACATGAGGGAGCAACACACCTACGTGGTGGAGTGCTGGGGGATGTGAGGAGGGAGAAAACATGCCAAAGGTTGATTAGGGACACCTGGCCACGTGGATTTCTCTCTCCCTCTCTCCCTCTGTCCACCATAGTTTAAACAATTCAGATTTAATTTTGGACTCAGAGCAGCATAGACACATGGACATAAAAGCAACAGAGAATCATGTGGTTACATACTCCAGTAACAAGCCTCGTTGTTTCTCCATTCCAGGGGATGACAGGACGAAGGGGACAGATAGGGGTTAAGGTAAGTGGTGATGGTGACAGCGCTTCAGGCTCCTACCACACCATGGACCAGGCAGCCCCAGCACCCAAAGACATGTGCCAGGAGATGGGTCTGTTCCTTTCACCTGCTCTGTCCCCCAGATTTCCCTGCTCCTCCTACTCAGGCTCATCTCCCTGCACGCTTCGAGCTGGACTGGGTGCAGAAGCAGCCGTTCTGGGGTTGCCTGTCCTGTGCAGAATTCCCTGGTCAGATGTTTTGTCTCCACGTGCTGCTGGAGCAGTGTGACAGTGCCAAAGCATAAAGGAGGTTGATGCCCATTGATTGTAGGGGTCACATTACCCCGCCCATGCTGTGCTTATTCTCTGCTATAACTGTATTCTGAAAAAAGAGCCAAACCAAGAAAAAAAAACGAACAACAACCCTCCCCCCACCAAAAAAAAATAATCTGTTCTTCGCTGCTCTTTGTGCAGCTGTAAATGCCCTGAGATCTCCTTTCCCTTGGCATGATGCTGGCCATGTCCTCCCATGCCAACCTGCACTGTCCTGTTCTGCTCTTCCAGGGCACCAAGGGCGCTCCCGGTCAGGCGGGACCGGCTGGAGAACAAGGCATGCGAGGGCCTCAGGTCAGTGAGTCTGCAGCAGAGCAAATGTCTCACGGGGCTGCTGTGTTGTTTCCTCACAACCACTTACCCAAAGAGTCTCATCACCAGGGGGACTGTCAGGATTTGGGTGTTTTTGGGTGTGCTGTGGCCCGGCTGTGCTGCCCTGGGACATCAAGCCTGGTGCTCTCACACCACCCGAAGTGTGACGAGTTTATGGACCACCTCTCAGGGGCTGTGGCATTTGCTTTCCTTGGGGACTTGGTGTGTTTCTGCCTGTGTGTGTTGACAGTCTCTCTTTTCTCTCCATGCAGGGCCCGCCTGGCCAGCTTGGCACACCAGGCATAAGAGGAGAGCAGGGTGTTCCTGGACCCAGGGTAAACCTTCTGCTGCTTCTCAGACACTGACCCAACAATATCCCTGTTGAACTAACAAGATTCAGCCAATGTGCCTTTCCATTCTCTAGGACTCCAACTCTGTTCCACTCTCTTATAACACACTCTTCCAGCATGACTCTCCTCTCAACTTACGCTAAAGATTTCTTGATCAAAAGTTACGGAAGAAAAACAGTTGAAAGCAACCACAGAGGGGTCAGGACTTCAACATTTGGCCTGTTATGATTTGCCATTTTAGTTAAAGAGCACCCCTGAGTGATTGGCAGAGCATTTTCTGTGACCTTTCAACCTCTGAAGCCAGAGCATGACCATCTCACATGCTTGCTGGGGCCCCCCATGTATTTATTTCTCTCCTACTGCATGGACATAAAGCCAGACAATCTTGCATTTCCCCATCCCCAGCATGATTTTTTCCCCTTCTGCTTTCCCATGAGGGGGGTCTCTAAGGACAATATGAGGTTGCTGCTGACATTTTTATTGATCTGAGCTGGATGTCCAGCTCTTCCCAGCCAAGAACTGGACTTCTAAATTTCCTAAGGTGTTTTGAGAGGCGTCAGCCCTACTAGTCAATACGTGATTTCCTGTGGTCACCCCAACCCCTGGTTTCTGGCACCCAAGTTTTCTTGACAACATGCCTCTCCCCATTTCCATTCCAGGCTGGTGGTGGACCTCCAGGAACCCCAGGAGAGCGTGGCAGGATCGGCCCCCTAGGACAGAAGGTATGTCTTCGTGAGCACTTGGCATCAGCAACCAAAACAGCACTGAAAAGCTTCTGGATTTTGCATGAGCTTAAAAAAATACATGAGATGAACCTCTTGGGCTTGTACAGTGTGGAGTGAAGCAAGGTCAGTGCTCTGGTTGTCTCATTAGGCTCCTGTTTCATTGAACAGAGGGGCAAAAGTAATCAGGTAACTGGGCAGATTCTCAGAGGATGCCCACAAGGGAAGGTGGTTGTGCTGGATCTCTCCAGACCCTCCACATGATTTTATCTTTCCTGAAATCCCTAAAGGCCCCACTAAAGAGCAAGAATTTGGCAGAATTGCTGGCTGTGTAGGTCCAGCCGTGCCTTTCTGCCACAAGGACAACTGCAGACTGGTTTGGGTAAAGAAACCGGTGCTGATGGGGTGGGAAAGGCTCAGAGCTGCCTGGAGTTCCAGCACATGCTTTAACAGATGCTCCTGTTCGCAGGGTGAGCCTGGAAACCCTGGACCCAAAGGGCCGAATGGACAGCCGGGCCCACGAGGGGAGATGGTAAGTGTGGTCGTGCCCTCACACCTTTGAGGACACTTAGCGAAGTTGGAGGAACCTTTAAGAGTTTCTCAAAGTCCTGTGGCTTCAGTGGGTTCTTCCTGTTGATGCTGCTGGGCATGTGGGGTTTCAGCTATTTACGTATGAATGCGCATTAACAACTTTGGCTTTCCGATTTTAGGGCGATGACGGACGAGATGGAATTGGTGGCCCAGGTCCTAAAGGCAGAAAGGTAGGTGTGTGCTCAGCATGCCCACCTGCTTAACAAAGACAAGGAAGTTGCCAGTGCAGATGGAGAAGGGCATTTTCTAAAACATATTCAAATAAACCTTTCTGTTGTTTCAGGGGGAACGCGGCTTCGTAGGCTACCCAGGGCCCAAGGTAGGGTGCAGCCCACGGGCTGTGCATTCCTTTTGCAAGGAATGTAGCCATGATCCTGCAGGTCAAGAGCTATAATTTGTGGTTTTCCCCAACCAGGGTGGACCTGGTGACCGCGGTGTTGCCGGAGGCCCCGGCCCAAAAGGGAACAGAGGCCGCAGAGTAAGTTGGGTCATGACACAACTTCTCCCTTCTGCGTGAATGCCCTGAAAAGATGTACACATCTTTTCCCCCGAGTGCTCCTGGCATTTCTCCTGAAGATGTTCACAGGTAGAACTTCTCTGCTCTCTGTCTCTAGGGAGATGCAGGAGAACCTGGGGCACCTGGTCAGAAAGGAGAGATTGGATATCCTGGACCATCGGTAAGTGTTCATTCAGCTGACATCAGCACTGCTGATGGAGCCTCTGGCTTCACCCCCAGAGAGAATCCTGACTGAGGAATGTGGTGGTCCCTGTTGGTGCCAGGGACTGACAAACAAGCCCATCACCACCTTCTGCTGATTTCAAGGTGGGCAAATTCCTCTTCATTTGTCTTGGATATGTCTCTAAATTTCTAACTGGCTGTTTATCACTGATAAATATTTACCTGTCCTCAAACTGAAGTAAAAATTCAAGAGACACATTCTTACCAGGCACTAGGATTTCCCCATGGCAATATGCCCTTTAAAATTCTTTCTGGGAGATTCTCAGCTCCTTGTCGTTTATCACCCTACAAAGGATGTGGTCCGTGACCAAACCTGGCTAGCACAGAGCATCCTAAAGAGGCCGAGGTGACTTGAACTTAGAGCATCATAAATTATAGAAGCAGAGAGTCATAAAATGGTCTGGGTTGTGAAGGACCTTAAAGATCATCTAGCTCAAACCCCCATTTTGGGTTTGGTCTCAGCTATGTTTAGTCCCCACATGGGAAAGCACTTTCGCCTGTGCTGGAAACACAGATGAAAACTGACAGGTTTTCCCTTGGTTTCTGCATAACCTGTGGTTGAATAATTATTCTGACAGCGTTCATGTGGCACCCTGAAAATACATATTGCTCCCTATTTATCTATTTATTTATTTAAACAGGGACTTAAGGGCGATAAAGGAGAATCCAGAGATGTAAGTGTGCCATAATTTCTCTCTTTGTTCTGAAATCCTCTTTGGCTGGCTGTGTGACATATCTCCTTTTTTCCCCCCTTTCTCCCTCTCTTTTTATTTCCTGAAGCAATGTGCCCTTGTGCGGAACATCAAGGACAAATGCCGTGAGTACATCAGGGCTCTGCCGAGTCCCTTTCTCTACCCTTCTTTGCCCGTCATGTTGTGTGACTGGCACTGACTGTGCTGCTTTTTCTCTCCACAGCTTGCTGCTATGGTAAGTCACATTCAGCCCTTTAAACCCCGGGGTGGCTGCGTGCCAGAATCGTTGCCTTCCCCATGTGCATGGTATGGGTGATTTACCCCTGCTGAGGACGTGGTCCCGGCACCCTGACAACTGTTTGAAGCTTCGTTTGTTCCCAATGCACATCCCCGGCAGGTCCCAAGGAGTGCCCTGTGTTCCCGACCGAGCTTGCCTTCGCTATCGACACCTCCTCGGGCGTGGGCAGGGAAGTTTTTAACAGGATGAAGCAAACCGTGCTCAGAGTCGTCAACAACTTGACCATCGCTGAGAGCAACTGTCCTCGGGGTGCCCGGGTGGCTTTGGTCACCTACAACAGCGAGGTCACCACAGAGATCCGCTTCGCCGACGCCAGGAAGAAATCCAGCCTCCTCCAGCAGATCCAAAACTTCCAGGCAACCCTGACCACAAAGCCACGCAGCCTGGAGACTGCCATGTCCTTCGTGGCCAGGAACACCTTCAAGCGTGCCCGAAGTGGCTTCCTCATGAGGAAGGTGGCTGTGTTTTTCAGCAACGGGGACACAAGAGCCTCCCCGCAGCTCAACGACGCCGTGCTGAAGCTCTACGATGCCGGGGTCATGCCTGTGTTCCTCACCAGCAGGCAGGACGCGGTTCTCAGCAGAGCTCTGGAGGTCTGGGGTCGTTCACCTTTTGTTTCCTTCTCTGCTCGTGACCTCAGTCTGGTTTGCAGGGGAGGCTGATGGCACTGGATCCTACAGGCAGTGAGGGGTTGGCTTCCACGGGCCTCTCGAGTGCTCGGTGCTGAGAAAGCGTTGCTGGCCAAACTCATCCAGTGTGTGTGTCTTGGGAGAGAAATCCTAATTCCACAGCCACCACAGCACGTGCTGTGAGACGCTACTGGGGTTATCATGAGTCATTTGTGTCCCAGGCCATGGCTCCAGGGTGCCAGGTGTGCTATGAAACAGAAGGAAGGAGTCTCCGTAGTGAGAAAGGTCTGGCCGAAAAGGCAAAGGGTGGGGAGGCTGGAAGTATGTTAGCATTGTTGGCAGAGGGAGAGTGGACATGCAGAGATTTAAAGCCAGAAAAAAAGCCCCAGACGAGCACACTGAGCACTGGTTCAAGCACTTGATCCTTTTCTTGGAGTTTATGGCTCTAAACCAGTCCCACTAACACACATCAGGGCCACAAGGCTCCTCCAAATGGGATCCACCAAGGCCACTGTAGTGGGGAGAATCTCTCAGAGTTGTGCATTGCCTTCCCTTACTCTGAGCTGAAAACAAGAGAAGGCAGCATTGCTAACACCGTGTTTCTCTGTTTCCATCTAACCAGATCAACAACACAGCGGTTGGCCATGCCATTGTTCTTCCAACCAGCGGCATTCAGCTGAATGAGACTATCCTAAGGCTCCTGACCTGTCACATTTGTCTGGGTGAGGCATCCAATTTCTCCTCTAGACAGTGCTAAATCCTTCTGGTCACACAGCAGTGAGCTGTAAGTGGTGCAGAAGTGAAGCCCAGCAGGGAGTCAGCCCTTTTGTTGATGAAGACAAGGGATTTGTGTTCTTGGGTTGAGCAAAAAACACTGGCATTGTGAACAAGGCTCACTGGGGGTTCTCCACTTTGTAAAGAGAACCCCCTTTTTAGTCTGGTTCCCACTTTAACAGCCCAAATACTGGTAGCTAAATGCTCTCAAAGGTGGCCTTCTGCCATTTATGACAGAGTGCTTCAGAGATCCCCTTGGATGAAGGAGCGTGTAACAATTCTAAGTGCATAACTAAATGTAGTGTGAAATGAATGTGGTGTCAAATAATGGACCCGTGAATGTCCATGGCTTGATAGTATTAAGTATGATTCAAGAGATTTTTACAATGATAAAAGAGGGTAATTTTTAGTTCCTTCAGGTGAAACTTGCTGTATTTCTTCCTTAGATGTGTGTGACCCCAATCCCATCTGTGGTGCTGTTACCCAGAGACTTGGATTCAGAGACAGAAGGGCAGCCCCGACAGATGTTGACACTGACATAGCCTTCATCATGGACAGCTCGGAGTCCACCACCCCTCTGCAGTTCAGCGAGATGAAGAAGTACATTTCCCACCTCGTAAGTAACCTGGAGATCAGCTCGGAGCCGAAAGTATCCCAGCACCACGCGAGAGTGGCAGTTCTCCAGCAAGCTCCTTACGAACACGAGACCAACTCGAGCTTCCCACCAGTGAAAACTGAGTTCTCACTAACAGATTACGGGTCCAAAGAGAAGATCATTAGCTACCTTCACAACCAAATGACCCAGCTGCACGGCACGAGGGCTCTGGGCAGCGCAATTGAACACACAATAGCTCATGTTTTCGAAAGCGCGCCGAACCCTCGGGATCTGAGAGTCATAGTTCTGATGATGACAGGCAAAGTGAATAAGCAAGAACTCGAGTACCTGCAGAGGGTTGTTACCAGTGCAAAATGCAAAGGGTACTTCTTCGTTGTCCTGGGCATCGGCAGGAAGGTGAACGCCAAGAATATCTACGGCCTCGCTAGTGAGCCGACTGACGTGTTCTTCAAGTTGGTCGATAAACCAGGAGAGCTTCACGAAGAGCCCTTACTGCGCTTTGGCAGACTGATGCCATCTTTTATCCGAAGTAAGTCTAACATCCTGCAGCCAAAGTGCTATGGAAGGGGCGACTCTGAGGGGTTAATCTCACGGGTCTGGTCTACCTGCCTGTTGGCAGTGGAGGGGTGGCTCTAGCGTGACCACCTCTTTGGGCAGTGGGGCCCACTGAAATTAGTCTCTTTTTGTATCTTCTGTACTGTTTGGTGCATTTGTGGCCGCTCATAGGTTTGCCTCGTTGAATATGTCTCGGTTTTGTTCACTTTGTCCTTCCCATCCCATCCCATGTGGGCTCAGCAAGTAGAGTTTATACTTCTGTCTGCTCTGACTTGGTCTCCTTGGGCTCACCTGTGGGATCTGACCTCATCCTGCTTGGCTTGCCACTCACATCTGCAGTGTGTCCCATAGGGTCTGGTCCCGCTGAGGCTCTTGGCCCTTTGCAGCCTGCCAGCACTTCCTTGGAGCTCCTTGAACACCCAACAAATCCTTCTTCCCAATTTTACCATAAACACCATGTCTAGCAGGCACTTGGGTGGCTCAGGCTGAGATTTGGGGTTGCTGCATGCAGACTTAGGGACCAGATGGGCACGATTCTTTGCTCAGGGATAAACAATACTGCTGTGTTTGGGATGTGCAGACTATGCCTTGAAAATGTGCATCTCAGCTGAGCTGGAGACCCCAGGCTGTATCTCCAGCAGCCAGGTTTCCTAAACACACCCAGCTAGCAAAGACAAGGAATGGACCTTCTGTAAGAAAGCTAGTTTTAGCAAAAATTCCTGAAAATTAGACTGGTGGGCTGATAAACCACTGATTCAGGAATGTCTTGCACTAGATAGAAAGCAAACATCTGGAAATAAATGTTTAGGTTTTCTCAGTTTGCTTTTTCCATTAACTGCTTACAGCAGTCCTGGAAACTTCTAACTCTTGAGAAAACATCCACCTGTGTGGTTGGAAGTGCCTTGTTACAAGAAATCTGTTTACACGTGACAGACTGAGACACGCAGCCCTCTGGTGTCTTGTAGCTATGGCTCTCATGTTTGTAAACTGGAATAACAGATCTCCAAGCCCAGGGTGCTGCAGCAGCCAAACCAAACATCAAGAGATATTCCACAGCAAGGAAGAAGAGAGAAACTGGGGTGTTTTTTTAAATGAATAAGAAATATATGTAATGTATTGCTGGTGGGTAGCCACCATCCTCAACATCAGTGTTAATGTCTCTCTCTCTGTCTCCAGGTGACTTTGCTTTCTACCTGTCTCCAGAGATAAGGAAACAGTGTGAGTGGTTCCAGAATGACCAGCAAGCCAGGAGCCAGCAGCCCGTGCACACTGGGCAGAAAGCAGTGTAAGTACTGGCTTGTCTGCCAGACAGGAAGTGTTGCTTTTTGTCTCCCTCTTTGTCTCGCAGAGGAGCCTTCACTTCCCACTGCCTGTTTGGAAAAAGAACGAGTAAGCAACTCCAATACCAACAATCAGGATTATCCTTTAATTAATACAGTTTTAATAACATTGTAATTAATTTTGATAAGCTCCTTTAGTGCTGTGTCAAAAGAGCAATAGAGATATCTGATAGAGAGGGGTAAACAAGTACACACATGATTTTCAGGTTTGGTTAAATTTTATGTTTATGTATAAAAATATGAAGGGTGTATACGCTCCTTTGACTGTGTAGGTCAGGAATTCCAGAAATAACAATTAATTTGGGGTTTTCTACTCAACATACTATTTTCAGAGGCTGGGCTGCCCTGGATTATCTGATAGATAGAATCCATCACAGAATGCACCCTAGTACTTTCTGAAGAGAAGTCAAGGTTTGTGTCACCAAGACTCCCTACTGGCACAGAGCTGTGCTGGCTTTGGAAGGTTTCTGAACCCCTTGAAATTAGGCACGTTACAGATCTGTCTGCTGAATCATAGAACAGTTTGGGTTGGAAGGAACCTGAAAGCTCATCGAGTTCCAACCCCCTACCATGGGCAGGGACACCTTCCACTAGACCAGATTGCTCCAAGCCCTGTCCAAGCTGACCTTGAAACACTTGGAACCCTCTTACATGTGTGAAGTTGGTGTACAGGTAGATTTGTGCTCTGCAGCACTTTTCAATGCTTGGCTGTGGGCAAACCAAGAGCTGGCAAAGACTGTTGACCCTGGGTGGGTTCTTGCCGGTGTTTCTCTATGTCGTGTCCTCTCTGCCCACAAAAAGGAGAGCCGTCTCAGCCGCTCTTGCTCCGGCAGGTACGCGGCACCCAACGCGACCCTGAGCCGCACCCTCAGCGCCAGCACCACGCTCAGTGCGACCATCAAGCCTGCGGCCAGCACCCGTGCCAGGACCACCACGGCCAGCACCACGGCCCAGAGCACGGCCAGCGCTGCCCTGCCAGCCAACGCCACCGCCGCCAGCACCACCGCCCACCCCAAAGCCGCCGCCCGCGCCGCCGCCAACACCACGGCCGGCGGCAGGAGGAGACAAGGCGGTACGTGCACAGCTCTCCCCACGCCAGCACTGCCCCCCTCCTCTGTGCCACGCTGGGCTGTGGCTGTCCTTCCTCCCCGGGGGGGTCACGCCCGCGGGAGATGTCAGCGAAGAGGCCAGATTTCGTGCTTGCAGAAACAAGCTTTTAGGCGCAAACCTGGAGACCTGCGCTGGGGGCTGACTTGTCAACCCGTGTGGAGAATTCTGTGCAAAAGTGGTCAGGGGAGAGGCTGCCCCCAGGCAAAACATAAGCAGAACCAGCTAAACATGGGACAGTCCATCTAGCAACAGGGAGCTTCTCCTTCTAGTGTGGCCCTTTTGCTTTCTATGATTTCCTCGCAGCATTACCCCTTGGCCAGGCTGTGCTGTTGATGGTGATTCATGCAGTGGCATTGTTTGAACTCTCTCTCAGCTAATGTGAATAGTTATTTCATCACTGCATCAGCGTGGAGACCTATTTGGGAACTCTAAAACTCTTTCATGTGAGCACAGTTCATGGGAGTTCCCATGTATTTTTGCAAGGGGGTACAGGCAGATCTGCAGTGGCTGAGCAAGTAACAAGATGTGTCAAAGCACAGGGATGCTTATCCAGTCACTGAAGGCATGACCCTGCATAAAAAATGAATAAAAAGCAATATATTAAAAAAAAGCAGCTGTGAAGCCATTGCACCTTAGAGAAGGATCTGACTGGACACATTTAGAGTTGTTGGGAAAGTGGTGGGAATTTCAGGCTGGGTAAATCTTGAAAAAAGAAAAAAAAAGTTTTGATTTGCTAGATTGCAACAGATGATTAAAAATAAATAAATCATCTAGGCTATGGAAAACAAAGGCCCCCTGCAGCGTGCTGGGTTGAGCACCTGAGATAGCAAAGTCACAGCCTTGTTTTCACGTACCTTGGCTGTCAGTGGACTAGGATGAAGATCCTGCAGCACTGGGGCACTTTTTCCCTGAGACCTTTCTCCTGATTCTGCCTTGCAGCAAAGGCCCACGACATCCAGATCACGGATGTGACGGAGAGCAGTGCCAGGCTGCGCTGGGCCAGCCCCGAGCCGCACCACGCCAGTGCCTTCGACATCACCGTCACCTCGGCACACGACCACTCCCTGGTGCAGAGGCAGAACCTGACTGGCACTGAGCACGTGGTCCGAGGACTCAGGAGCGGGCAAAAATACGTCGTCGTCGTCACCGGCTACCAGAAATCCCAGCCCAAAGTAACCTACACGGGGACGTTCAGCACGAGTGAGTACCTCTGAAAAACACGTCTTTTTTTTATTTTTATTTCATTAGATGGACACAAAAAATGGGGAGAAAAGCAAGTAAGGGATAGGGAATCAGTTGGTAGCAACAACCCCGGTCCTGGCAACGCTCAGTTGTGTCGCTGCGTGTCTGCAATCCTCCAGACCAGCAGCAGTTTATGGCACGGGGCAAACGTGTTTCTTTGAAAAACGCAAGTTAAACTGCAGTGTGGTTGAACTGACACAGACTGTGGGATAATTAAAACCAGTCCCAGAGCGGGGTTTGTCTTATTGTGCGTGCTGGAGGGTTTGTACAATGGTGCAAAAGGTCTGGATGGGGGTCCAGCCAGCACTGCTGCAATTAATAGTAAGAGTCAAACTAGTAAATTCAGTCCAGCCTGATTGCAAAATAAGCAAGAAAAGCTGCTTCTCCAATCACTGTTTCCATATCCTCCTCTCTGCTTCCCATACTATCCAAAAATAAAACACACGAGAGAGAGATTAAATGGAGGGTTTAGTCCTTTGGGGATCTGGGGATCCAAGCTCCGTGTGTACAGGTCCCATGTGAACCTCACCAACCTGAACCCTCCGGCATGGCCAAAAGTTGCTGCCCAAGACACAGTCATTTTTTTTTTAGTACAGTTTGGCACAGAGGTGACTTGGCTTGGTGGTATGAAGTTTGTGCTGGTCCTGCCGCTGCTGTGTGTCTGGCTTCTTCTGGCACTTCAGATCCCATTTCAGTGCCAATGGAGAGCCTTTCCTTTGGCTTCAGTGGGTTTGGACCAGTCCCTTACCTTCACCAGCAATAAACATTCCCCAAAAAAATGTGGAGAAAAGGCATCAGTGTGGAGAAGTAACATTTGCATGTGCTGAGTGGGAGCTCCTGCTGCCTGGGGAGTGCCATGGAACATACAAACAGTCCTCGAGGGAACAGGAGAGGGTCTGTCACGGATGTGGTCCCCTGGAGGATGCCGTTTCTATTCCGTTGCCTCTAAGGCCAGAAGAGCAAAGTTGAACTGGCTGCAGAGGGGCCACGTGCAGCTCCTGAGCCCCTACCCAGTCAGTGCTGTGGGGTGACCCTCCCCAGCAGTCAGGTGGGCCCTGAGGATACTCCCTTGCGAGCCCCCCTGAGGATGAGAGCTGGATTGTGCAGCAGAGCCGCTGGCCGGGGGGAAGGGAAGCCCTCCAAGGCGCAGCTGGGCGGTTGTGGGTGACTCATCCCATCAGCTGCCTCCAATAAACATTTCTGAAATGCATGTGTAGGGTAAACAGATCCAGGGCTGAGTCCCGCAGCCCGTGTGCATCCCCTGCCCCGGAGCTGGGGCCAGGCAGTTTGTCTGTGGCTGAGCTGAGGGCGCTGCTGCAGATGCCCTTCCCCTTGGCTGACCCCCTGCTCCTTCTCCACAGAGGCCTCGGCGCAGACCAAGGTGTCCCTGGCCAACATGATGCTCAACACCGAGCCCCTGGAAGGGCCTGAGAGTGGTGAGTGTGGTGGGAGTGCTGGGCTGGGGGGGGCTCTGGCAGGACCCCACCGAGAGCCAGTCTTCTCCTTGCCTGCTCCTGAATCCATCCTTTCTCGGAGTCCTCTCGGGACCGGAGGGTCTGTGAGTCCCTTGCCTTGCAGAGCCAACAGGTCATGACCGAGATGACATCCTTTGCCATGGGGGTCTGAGCCCTGTATTGGGGTCTCTGCCCGTGAGGGATCCAGAATGCCCTGAAGTTGCTGTGGTCTTCATGGGCAGCTCAGACCAGGTCCTGTTCCTGTAATAAGGGTGGGAGATGAGCCATGACTCAAGTGCTGGCCACCCTTCAGGGACAAATTATGTCCCATGTAGGCATGTGTAGATGTAGGTGTGGATACAGAACATCAGCTGATCCTTGCTCATTCCCTCCCTCTCCATTTGGGGCAAAAACCAGGTCTTGGCCTCTTGTTTTAACACACACAGCTCCCAACAAGGGCTTGGCCAGAGTGGACAGGGCTTGGAGCAGCCTGGTCAGTGGTGGAAAGTGTCCCTGCCCGTGGCATGGGGGGAAACTGGATGACTTGAAGGTCTCTTCCAACCCAAAGTGTTCTGTGATTCTACGCCCAACAGCCAGAGATTGCCAGAAGTCACATTTGCATAAATCAGACTAATTGGCAGCCTCCCTCCAGTTTCACCCATCTGCCCATCCCCTGCTTCTCTGCCGTGGGTGGTGTGTGTAGTAAACTGCTGAATGAGTGAGCTGTCAGCTCCGACTCTGTGGTTGATCCCATTAACCTGTGTCAATAACCCATAATCACTGTAGCTGTTAATACGTCATTTCATCGCCTTGGTTGACATCAAGCTCATTATATCAGCACTATTACACTCAGTTGTACCATCAGTGCCAGGCTGCAGCTCTTCCTCCATGGACCTGGAAGGGCTCTCAGCCTTTGTCAAGCAGCACATCCAACCATGGAACTGTTGTCCGGAACCCATCCCTGAATCATCACTCCCATGTTTTTCTTTAAACATTTTGCTTGCGCTGTGGCTCATTTTCTTCCCGAGGAGATGCTGCTGCTCAGTGTGCTCAGCCAAGAGTTGGGAAGCTGCTGTTGAGCTCTGGCTGCTGCTTGTGCTGAGTGGGATGAACACGGACCTCATGCCTGGCTGGTGGCACCACTGGAGCGGCCGAGGGCTTGTGCCAGGCAGGGACCACCTCATTTCTGCTTTCCTGCATGACCCATCATCCCACCCTTCCCATATGTTCCCTCTCCCTGGCACTGACATCCCCTCAGAAGCCTTGTCCCCACCCTCGTGGCTTCATTTAACCTGTTGTGTGCCAGCCCTTTGGAAACAAGATTTGTAGGCTTTTCCTGCTCGAAGCAAGACGGATGTGCTCGCCCTGTGCTCCCACACAAACCTCTCATTCTCAGCTCCTCTTGATGACCCACTTGCAGCAAACGCCACTGCCCGGGGATTTCTGGCAGCTGGCAATTTGGGGGGGGAAATATTCCCCAGGGATGGTAATATGAAGGTTTTCACCAGGCTGAAGACCTTAAAGAGGGCAGGGAGTTTGGGAAGGGTTTAGCTGAGTCTCTGCGCAACAGGAGAGACCCACGTGCAAATCTTCTCACAGACCTGGGAGGAAGCCCCAGATTCTGCCCTCCTTATAGAGGTAAAATAGCATGGACAGACTAGCATTGCTGATAAAAACTCTGTGGTATGGACCCAAATTATCTATTTTGGGGCCAGGAAAGCAGCATATGTTTAAATCTGCACCAAGCCTTCAAGTCCCCCAGGTGCAGCTTGCTTTTAGAGATAAACACTCTAAAAGATTCAAAGTTGCAGCCAAGACAAATAGCTCTGAAAATAGATGGTGGGGGGGAGTTGTGTGAGGGCTCAGTCCTGAGTGCACCAGCAGGGAGTAAGGGGCTCCCACCATGCTGCTCGAGTTTGGATGCATGACAGCATCAAGAGCGAGGAGAGGTAAGCTGGGGACTGGGGAAGGTTTGCATCCAGCAAGGGAAATCACGGGAGAAGGAAATGCCACCAGTCCTGTACTGGGCTTTGTTTTCCTTTTTTTTTTTTTTTTCTTTTCAATCTCTTTGCTTTTTCAGCTTTTTAACCCTTTCAGAGTCACTTAACCTTTGCACCTTTTGACATGCAGATTGGCCAGACCCTTGCTTGCTGGACTTTGACATGGGCATGCAGTGCAAGGACTATCAGATTGTGTGGTTCTTTGACTACAAACACAAGTTCTGCAGCCAGGGTTGGTATGGTGGCTGTGGAGGTAATGCCAATAGATTTGAGGCCGAAGCAGAGTGCATTAGCAAATGCTTAAAGCCATGTAAGTACCACATGGGGATTAATCCTTCTGTGTTTTATCCTGTTGTCAAATGATGTTTGGATGGGAGAGAAAACACGGTTTAAAATCCAAACCCATGCGCTTTTTCCTCCAGCAGCAGCTGAGAAAGCCATGCAGCAGCCACTCCTTGAGAAAAGATTATCGTCAGGTAAGACCCAAAAAACCATTAATAATCACAAACCAAGCCAATGCGTTCTCTCACCTTGACCATTTCCCAGCATGTGTCCAAGCCTGTCTGGGCTACCACCAAAAGTAACAGACTTAGTTTTCACTTGCTCCCTGACGAGGCCAGGCCCAACCACCCGCTTTGCGTGAGCAGGTCACCTTTGCATGTGTGTTGTCACAGCAGGACGTGCTTTGTTTGCACGGCCTGACTGCAAATCACAGCAAAACCACTCAGTGGATGTCGTGTGAAGCGTGGGGTTGGTGAGCTGGAGCGTGGAATGGGCCCAGAGCAGTCTCTGTTTTCGTTGCATGACCAACCAGTGCCCCCACTCTGCTGAGATGCAGAGAATTCCAAACATTTCTCCGCCAGTAACCAGAACACTTGATGGGAAGTGACTCCAAGAGACTCAGGCCTTGCAGGCAGATGTTTTCATTTTGCACCGAAAGATAAAAATCAAGATTGAGGGAGGAGCACGTGGGAAAATGGCAATGACCTCCTCTCCTCAAGGAGCTTCTAAGGTTAAGGGGTTGTGTTTGCAAACCTCTTCAAGACCTGGGAAGGGAGTAGAGACTTCCAATCACCACTGTGGTGGCTGAGCAAGGTTGGGATGGGAACCTGATCCCAGCAAAGCCTCCTTATCGTAGCAGCCTCCCCCTCCCAGTGGTGTTTCAGGGCCCTGTGCAGCGATGGGAGGAAAATCAAGGAGTGAAGACAGCTCTGGTACCTAATTGGCAGGGCTTTAGTCCTTGAGGGGTCATGGCAAATTAAGGACCCCTCCCACCTTTTTGATTTTCTTAGGTTTATTTTAGTCTCCTTAAAAGGAGCTTGGGAATATTAGGCTTGGGAATTTCTGTCGCTGGCAGCCCGAGTCCAGCTGTGGGTGCCCCTAAAGAAATGTGCAGGCAAGTAAGGAAGAGGCCACCACCGGCCACGGAGATGTCTGGGCTGGAAAAAGGAGGTTTGAAGGTGCTTTGGGGGTTCAGATGGGGATCATGAATCCCTTGGTTGCAGTTTGAGGAGTTTTGAGCCAGAGGAAGCAGTTTACAGCCTGTGCAGCAGAAACCCGTATCTTCAGCCTGGAGCAGGACTGCACCCTGACAGAGCAGGGAACCCTCCAGAGGGGCCTGTTTTCCCCAGCCCAGAGGCCAGCCCCTTCTGATCATCCTCACATGCCTTGATGGTGTTTCCAGCAACTGTTGTTGAGGCTAAAATTGTACTTCATCAGCTTGGCACCGTTCTGCCCCAGGCAGATAGTCAAGAAAAGCAGCTGAGGGGCCCTGGAGGGACACTCGTGTCCGCTCACCACTTCATTCCTCTTTCCTTTTTCTGGAAAACCAGAGCTTGAATGCCCCATGGAAAAAGAGACACAGGATTCACGTGCAGCTCAGCTTTAAGATGCTGGGCACTGGGTTGGGCTCTCGGTTCAGCCCATGCCAGGTGCAACACTGTGCTTGGTGGTGTAGTGGTGGACTTTGCAGTGCTGGGGAATGGTTGGACTCAAGGGCTTTTCCAACCTGAATGGTTCTATGATTAGTTTTTATTATTATTATTTATTATTATTTTTAATTTTTTACCATGACAAAAGTAACTGTACGTGCCACTGAGGAGCCCAGGCTCATTTACTCTGTGGGGAGAATTAAAACCCTGGCTTGCCATGGCTCTCCCCATCTTCTGAGCTTGCCAAAGCCAGCCACAGTTAAAACACATTTTAACTCCTAACTTCCTGCTCTCCATCAATTTTTTTAAATTTTTGGAGAAGCTTTTTCTTTCATTTCAAATTGAAAGAGGGGAAATTTAGGTTAGATATACAGGAAAAATTAATTCCTGTGAGGCTGGGGAGGCCCTGGCACAGGCTGCCCAGAGAAGCTGTGGCTGCCCCTGGATCCCTGGAAGTGTCCAAGGCCAGGTTGGACGGGGCTTGGAACAACCTGGGCTAGTGGAAGGTGTCCCTGCCCATGACAGGGGGTGGAGCTGGATGAGCTTTAAGGTTCCATCCCAACCCATTCTGGGATTTTGGGGTTCTGTGTTTTGGGCTTGGGGTTTTTGGTAGGTTTCGGTTGAAATGCCCTCCAGGGGTTGAGCCACATCCATGGTGAGGTGAAACTGGAGAGTGGCACAAGCCCACGTCATGGGAGCGTGACAGCAGACAAGCTGAAGATTGGAACTCAAGTGGATTTTCCACAGCTTTCCTGAAGCCAGTTTTGCCTCTAAAGTGGTGGTTGAATTTCCCTGTGCATCTGCTGATCCTGAAGGCTGATTCCACCTTCCAAAGGGATGAAGGGGAAGTTGAGTGGCCTGGACCCCATTCTGCAGACACAAACTGCATTATACTTCCTGACTTTTGGGTTACTGGTTGGGTTTGATTCCTGTGCAGGGCTTGGGGTAGAC
Source organism: Myiotriccus ornatus (assembly GCA_036023395.1). Taxonomy (NCBI): domain Eukaryota; kingdom Metazoa; phylum Chordata; class Aves; order Passeriformes; family Tyrannidae; genus Myiotriccus; species Myiotriccus ornatus. Next base: position 4,191,005 of record JAYRBT010000002.1, read on the forward strand.
TGACTTCTGTGTTCACATCTGCTGGATTTCAGAGTTTTGGAATGTGGGGAAGAAGGGAGAGGAGCTTAGGGGAAAAAAAATCTGGATTTAAAAAGGGCCAAGAGCCTGCCAAAGGCACGGGGAGGCTTTTGGCTGTGGGAGCCCAAAAGCAAAGCTGAACTGGAAGGTCATACCTGAGGATGGGTGGGTGGGGTGGGGTGAGGTCTGTGGCACTGTGGGCATTTCCATGTCCATCCCAGGAGCATCCCTGCCTCGCTGCAGCATTCCTGAGCTCTGGGCAGCCACCAGCACCAGCTGCAGTTTCCTTTAAAATGAACCTGCTGCCCAGGGTCCACTGCCAGACCTACTTTCCGGTTGGGATTTCAGGGATAATCCTCTGTGCCCTTCTTCCTATTAAAATAGGTTAGAGGGGTTTATTACACCTTTGCTTTCAGGAGGCACTAAAGAAACTTGCTGGCAAATGCATCTGTGTATATATTCACCCTCTGTCTATATAGTCTTTCCTATATTTTTTTCTGTAGCAGAAACCAGGTAAGAACTTCCAGCCCTTTGCAAAATGCTTTTCCTTATTGCTTGGGACAGGTTGAGTTAACTCTGCTTTTGAGGGGAAAAAAAAAAAAAAGAGGAAAGGAAAGAAGGTAAAGGCTTTTTTTTTTTATTCTTGAACAAGGGGCCTGGTTGCAAACACCCCTCTAGCAAGAGAAACTCACACTTTGTCTGTTGTGACTCCCCCTCATCCAGGATGGTTATGCCCCGCTGAGCAGAGGTGGCACGAGCTCCTTCTGCACCCCTGTGTGCAAGGGAGGTTTGTGACGTGGTAAATTAATGGCTAATTTCACATTTCATTTTAAAAGTTATTTGGAAGTTTCATTTTAACACGTCCAAGTGCTGTGTTATTTTGTTCCCTGCTCACCCAGCAAGGGGTGCAGGATAACGTGGGCGGTGTGTTAGGTAGATCCAGGAGCATCTTCACATGGAAGATTTCTCTTTTCAGAGGAAGGCAGGCATTTTAACAGGAAAATGGTGGTGCCAATACATTTTCCCTTGCAGCCCAGGCAGTCCTGTCCCAGATCTGAGACCTGCCAATCACTTCCTGCAGATGCAGGGGATTTGCAGGCAAGTGCTGCTGTGCAGTGCCCTTCCTGCACCTCATCATCACACCGTGGATACACGGCAGCAACATGGACCAGGGCTTTGGGTCGGGGCTGGTGACTTCCAGGGAAAGACCTCCTCTTTGCAAGGAAAGAGATGGGATTTAGTCACAGGAGACTTGCAGAGTCAACGCCGTGGTTGCCCTGTCTGAGCTTGCATGCCAGCCCTGCTCACAGGCATTTCTCTGCCGTGCAGACACGGTCAGGAGGGGCTGTGCTATTGCTGACCGCTCTTGCTCCTGCTTTTATCTGCAGCCATGGATATCTGCCGGCTGCAGAAGGACGAGGGGACCTGCAGGACCTTCGTGCTGAAGTGGTACTACGACCCTGACACCAGGAGCTGCGCCCGGTTCTGGTACGGCGGCTGCGGCGGCAACGAGAACAGATTTAACACGCAGAAAGAATGTGAAAAACTTTGCATCCCTGGTAAGAAGGGGCCAGCCAAATCCCTGGCATTCCCAGTCCCTTGTGTCGCCGTGCCAGACTCCTCAGAAAGCCCTGGCAACTGACCCATTTACCTTCCCCCCCTGTCCTGCTTGGAATAACCTTGTTTATTTCCTCTTTCTCCATCAAACCCCTTTCAGGGAACATCAACCCTGGTGTGGTGACGACGATAGGAACATAGAGCCGACACATACCTCTGAGACAGCCAGGAGCATCACCCCTGCCACCTTGCCCCTATAGAAGCTGAGGGTATAGACGACCTTGCACTGTAATGTTTCATGCTTTTAACTTCCAAGCAAACCCTGAAGGAAGGGTTCTGCTGCATGACCTATCAATATGGTGCTAAACTGTTTGTGGACTGAGTGCTGCACATGCCAGGGTTATATTGTATAGCTTCAAAACTGCCAAATATTTACCTAATTGCAGATTGTTATTGTCTCTCAACGTGTCTCTAAATTGCCCTTTTTGTCCTGATTCCGGCAGTTCGCCTGTCTAAGGCACCATAAAAATCAGTAAAAAAAAAAAAAAAAAAAGGAATCATAATAATTTCACTGCGACTTGCTACCTGCTTGCTTTGAACCTTCTCATAACTGAGCGTGCCTTTACAGGGGAAGCCTTTGTGTAAGAGAGTGGCTGATTCAGATAAACAAGTGGTTCCATTTTCACTCTTCCTCTTTTATTGTTTTTCTCCTTTTGCTGGATTAGATCTCAGACTAGATCTCTTGTATGCATTTGTTACACACGTGGCCAACCGAACTAGCAAGGAAAAGGAAGCAAAGTTTCCGAATGCAAATGCACTGCTGGGACCAAGGCCTCAGTTAACAAATTTTTAAATTGTGGTGTGGGATGCCTCTGGCATTCTTCTGATGTTGTATGTTTTATAAAATACGAAGCAAAGCAATCTGGGGAGGGGGGAGCGGTGGGTGGGAGAGGGATTTTATTTTTATTGTGGGTTCTGTGTCAGGAAGTCTATACAAAGAACTTTTAAATAAAGTCTAATGGAGGTTTTGAGAAACTCATGGGTTTGTCTTTGTTAAGTGGGTATCAGTGGAGTCATTTTCCAGGGTTTGGAAAGCAATTATTTGCTGGGAAATCCCCCTGTCCCTTAAAGGCGAGATAGAGGTAGTATGGATGTTCAGGGGAGCATCACTGAGATACTGCTGGTAACCTGGAGTTTTCCAGCTTGGAAAAGAGTGGGAACTGAGATGCCTTGGTTGTGAAATCTCCATCCCAGAGGAATTTAAACTCAGCTGGACATGGCATGGAGCAACTTGGCCTCAGCTGGCTTTGAGCAGGGTGTTGGACCTGGGTGTCCCTTCCAACTGCTGTGACTCAATGACCCCGTAAGTATTTTCATCTGTCTCCTTTGCTGTCCATAGCCATGATTTTGACCTTAGGCTATTCCTGTCCTTATCTGAGCTCACCCAAGGAAGCCAAAATTCACAGAAACAACGCAACATATTCCTGCCTCTCCAAAAATCCCCCCTGAAAAGCACGAAGCAGATGAATGTGACTGCCCCAGGGCACAGGGCAGCTCTGAGGCTGATGTTTCTCAGTTTCCCCATTGTGGTCTGCAGGTGGGGGTGGATAACATTTCCCATTTCCCGTTGGAGGTGCCCGGAAGGAAGAATTGAGCCTTGCAGGCACGTGCCATGGAGAAGCCAAAAGCAGGGCAGGTCCAAGAGAGAGGGCATTGACAACACAATTATAAGACTGAATTTAGCTGATCCAACACCTCAGGCTCCCTGTTCAGTGCTGCAGGGATTCCAAGAGCCTCACCTGGACTTGTTCAGCTGAGCGGGGCTGCAGATCCATATGGACCTGCAATCCAACAGGTCGGGCAAGGAGAGCTCGCAGGGCTCGCCGTGGGGGCTTTACAGTTTTAGCCACTCCATTCTTGGCATGCAGAGCAGCCCAGATCCCAAAACTTCCCGTCAATGCCAGGCCACTTGCGTGGGGATAGGGCACAGCAGGACACGGCTCGGCTGGGGATGAGCCGAGCCGTGGCAGCTGCACTTGGGAAACTGCACTGTTTATTTGGCACCCTCTCCGAGCACATCACAAGGGCTTCATTAAAAAAAAAGAGAGGAATGGGTAAATTTTAGTTATTTATTATTGTAAGTGGGTCTTGCAATGGCTGCACCCGGCTGTGGCTGCTTCCGAGGACACAGCCCTGCCCCTCACCGTGAATGGACCGTGCCCAAGACCCCCTTTTCTGCTCCCACGGGGTAGGAAAGCTGCACTTAGGTTAAAGTGGTCCTTCCCTTCGTCCTCCCACCCCTCCGCAGCACGGGAGAGGTTTCCCAACTCCTGTGCCGCCTCCGTTTCCCGGGAAAGCTGCTTCCAGTGGACCGTGCAGACCTCCGGGATGCAAAGGCGCAGCCCGGGCTTTCACAACGTGCTGGGAACGGGGGGGGAGGAGGAGGCGGCTTGGGAAGGGGGCCCCGCATTCCCTGCCATGCCTGGGGCGTTGCATCGCCTCTCCAGAGCCTTTTAAGGAAGCACGTTACGCCCCGGGCCCCCGGCCAGCGGCCACGAGGGGCTGCACATGGAAGTCATCTGCAGCTGGGAGCGCATCTGCCAGCGTGGCTGCGGGACCAGACCGCGAGTAAAAATAGCTCAGCGCGCTCTGCTCCCGGCTGCCCGTGGGGAGCCCCCAGATCCACGCCCTGCTGCTTTTGGGGTGGCCTCAGAGTCCCCTCTGAGCAGAATTTCTTATGGAGACATCCTGTCTAAAGCTCCTGCATCAGAAGTGGCGTTGCCTCAACCCCTGCCCAGGAGTGGGACAGCAGAGACATCAGTGTCAGACTCCAGCCTAGAATTTCCCTGCAAGTTGAGGGCGCGTTGTGGAATAAAAGAGCTTCACTGGAATTGCTTCAAATCTCCAGAGTTTTACGGGAACGGGTCAGGGAAACCTTCATAGAGCTGACGTAGGTTGAGGTAACCCTGACTTGGAGATCTGCATGAAGTCCAAGTGAGCCTTGAATTTAGTGTTTGTCTTTAAATCTGAGTGTTAATTCTGTCACAGAATCATAAAATGGCCTGGGTTGGAAGGGGACCTTTAAAATCAGCTCATTCCAATCCCCTGCCATGGGCAGGGACACCTTCCACCAGCCCAGGTTGCTCCAAGCCCTGTCCAACCTGGCCTTAGACATTCCCAGGGATCCAGGGGCAGCCACAGCTTCTCTGGGCAACCTGTGCCAGGGCCTGCCCACCCTCACAGGGAAGGATTTC
>JAYRBT010000002.1:4198733-4217026 GCA_036023395.1 Myiotriccus ornatus
TGGATCCCTGGAAGTGTCCAAGGCCAGGCTGGACAGGGCTTGGAGCAACCTGGGCTGGTGGAAGGTGTCCCTGCCCACGGCAGGGGGTGGAACTGGGTGGACTTTAAGGTCCTCTTCCAACCCAAACTTAGAGATTCTCTGATTTCCAAACTCCTAGCTCCATGCCTCACAGCCAAGGAAATACCCTAGGAAAAACATCCAGCTCTCACTTACCGAAAATCAGCTTCCAAACCTGGGATGAAAGCACCCCAGTGTGCTGCTGGAGATCCCCTCTGGGATGGGAGTGTCTCAATTTCAGGATATTCCAGTGGGCAAAGGCCAAATAAAGCAGTGCTCCTGAAAAAAGGCAGAAATTATTTAAATATGCATGAATTTATATATATATATAAATAAATATTTATAATATTTAAAGCTTATAAATGGGCTCTGCAAGATGGTGAGCGTGGTCAATGAACCGAAGGCCTGGGAAAAAAAAAAAAAAAGGTTGCTAGGGACAAAATCAGTAGTTTGTTATTTCTAAAACACCCCTCTATCTTTCCAGCAGTGATTAATTCGGCAGATGGGGAGGTTGCGTTGGAGGTTAATGAAAAAAAATGAGCATTGCATTAGACTGACTGGAATATTGCAGAGGGCATGACACAGCCTTTGGAAATTACTTGGAGCCACTCTTCCACGGCGTCTGGATTTCAGGCTCCTCTTCTGCTTCCAGCCCTTAGAAGATCCTTTATATTTACTGATGGCCAATCTCGGATGACAACTTTGACACTTACTGTCTAGCAGCTAAAAGCTTAAACAAGTGCCATTTGGAAAGTTAAATAAACTCACTCACTGCTCACACTTTCTTTTTTTCACAGAAATCTGGCAATTTTGGGGGCAGGAATGATTTTCTAAGGAAAAAAAAAAAAAAGCAGAATGATAGTCAATGGTTTAAAAGGGAAGTTTTGCAGCAGGAGGATTAGGTACAATGAGCCTGACCTTTCCCATTAAAACCCACAGCTCCACAGATCTCATGGCATTGCATTTTGCCCCAGTTAATTTTTTTTTTTCTTTTTTCAGGGCTGCTAGAAATGAGAAATGATTCTGGAAGAGCCAGAATCCCTCCCTGGGTGCTGTGCATGGCTCGCTGGGTGCAGCTCCAGCTCCCGGAACTCCCAGCACTTGGAGTTACACAGGGGTGGATGTTGGATAAACTGACTGACACACAGCAAAAAGTTGCCAGATCCTGAAGCCTTTTCCAAAATAATTATTCAAAATCCCCACTTGCATTGTGCTCCTTTTCCCTGTGCTTTCTCTTCCTCCATCCCTTTTCCTTGGGATGCAAACCATGGGCAAAGGCACCACAGCTCTGCATCATCCTCTGTGCTCTCCCAGAAATAGATGCAGGTGGTCCTGGTCTGGCAGAAACATTATATTTAATGCTATTTCTCCCTCAGGATGGATTATTTAATGCTATTTCTCCCCTAGGACAGAGAAAGGCAGAGGGGCACCTCCAGAGCAGCCTGGAAGCTGCACTCCCTCTTCCTACCTTAAAAGCCTGTAGGTTGTAGCTGTCAGTCCGGGAATAAAGCAGCGGATTGGCCGATGAGACACCTAAAAATGCACGTTACCCTGAAAAACCACAGTGGCCAAGCCCAGGAGGTCTCTGAGAACAGCCACAGCTCCCCACACAGGTACAACACAGACTAAGCAGCTTGGGGACCTCTCAGCTTGTGGCAGCTGCTTTAGGTGACATCTCCAGACTGCCTGTAATTTTAGGAAACATGTGCTAGTGGTCCTAGCAAGCAGAATTAGAATTGTCATCCCAGGGGAGGCTATTTCTTGAAGTCAGCCAACTGAGGGCATCCTGCCAGTGCAGCCCGAAGGGCCCCTTTATGCCCACTTCCCAGCAGGACAGGGTGGATCAGGCAGGTTTAACACCTAAATGCAAGAGCCTTGTCAAGTGCTAGAGAAATATCTGCAGTTTGGAAGAGCTTAACGAGCTCCAAAGCACTTGGGATTAAAGCCAGCTTCACCCTGAAAGTGGGAGGTGAGCAGAGAAGGCAGGTGGCAGTGCCTGAGCAGGGCACGGGCCCTCAGGGATGGGGTTAATCCCTGATTGAACAGCCTGATGAGGAGACACGTCTGCCTGCACCAGAGATCTCAGGAATTTCAGGAAATCTCTGCATTTCTCACAGACATGCCTAGGAAGGGACACCGATTGCACAAGATGATCCCAGCACTGGGGAAGTGAGAGTTCAGAAAATAAAAAAAGAAAAAAAGAGAGAGACAAAAATCCCGAGCAACAGCTCCTCTTGGAAAAAGCAGTCAGGAGTTTGAAGCGCATCCAGACCACTGCTCTGGAAATCAAGCTGAAAATTCTTGTGACATCAGGCTCTCTTAGGGGGTCGCTGCTATTTCCCAGCTGTAAAGCCCGTGGTGGACTTCAGAAGAGCTGGAAAGGCAATGCTTCAGTGGCCAAGCAGCATCTTATAGAACCGTTAAAGCTGGAAAAAGTCATTAAGACTGGAAAACACCTCAAAAAATTATCAAGTCCAACCTGACTGATTCCCCCTCTTATCAACTAGACCGGAGTCCAGTCGTTCCTTGAACACCTCCAGGGGTGGGGACTCCACCGTGGGCAGCCCCTTCCAGTGCCTGGAAATGGAGCACCAAGAGCATCATCTCCCTGCCTCGCACACAGAGCCGGGACACGGCCGTGAGCCGCCTGAGCTCATCGGTGTCGCCAGCCTGACCCCCAGGGAAGCGACAAAAAAAGGAGGATCAAAAAGAGAAAAGGAAAAAGGGGGCTTGGGGGAAGAGAAAAGGAAAATGGAAGATGTATATGTATTTTAAAGAAAACGAACTGAAGGAAGAAGGGAAAAATAGAAAAGAAAGAGGAAAGGTGAGAAAAAGGAAAATGGGAAGTATGTAGAGGTATGGGAAAGGAATGAGGGAAAAGATAAAGGAAAAAAGGGAAAGGGGAAAAGGAAAAAGAAGAAATAAAAGAAAGAAGGAGAAAGATAAAAGAAAAAATTAAATAGGAAAAAAATGAAAAAAGAAAAAAGAAAAAAGGAAAACGGAAAAAGAAAAAGAAAAAAGAAAAGGAAAAAGGGAAAAAGGAAAAAGGAAAAAGGAAAAGAAAAAAGAAAAAGAAAAGAAAAAAGAAAAAAGAAAAAGAAAGAAGAAAAAAGAAAAAAAAGAAAAAAGGAAAAAAGGAGAAAGGAAAAAAGAAAAAAAAAAAGAAAAAAGATAAAAAGAAAAAAGAGAAAAAGGAAAAAGGGAAAGAAGGAAAAAAAGAAAAAAGAAAAAAAGAAAAAAGGAAAAAAGAAAGAAAAAAGAAAAAAAGAAGAAAAAAAGAAGAAAAAAGATAGAAAAAAGAAAAAAGAAAAAAGGAAAAAGAAAAAAAGAAAAAAGAAAAAAGAAAAAAGGAAAAAGAAAAAAAAAGGAAAAATGAAAAAAAAAAGGAAAAATAAAAAGAAAAATTATAAAAAATAAAAAGCTTGAGACTGAGTCCACATGGACCTACAGCCACTCATGGAAGGAACAAGGAGTGGGATGGGGACCAGGGCAGGGCCAAGGGAGCTTTTTCCTGCTGAAAACTGTCTCCCTGCCAAACCCAAAAATGGGGGGAAAATCATCTTAACTTCAATGCCTTTTGAACCCATGTGAAATGGGGGCTTTGAGCCCTGGGGTATTTAGCACATGTCCAAGCAGGGAACCCTCCTGGCTCAAGGGGCTGAAAAGGGGCTGGCTTTGGGGTTTCACAGAGCTCTTTGCTGTCTGTGAGGCTGGCAGAGGGCAACAGCCCCAGCACACGCTCAGACAGGGAGGGGTGCAAGTAAATAACCCTCTCTGTGGAGAGCCAAGGGATTTTTTGAAGACCCCGCTTGGCTGGTCTCCCCTCTGAGCTGGCTGAGACAAGGGGATGATTTGTGGCCGCAGATCCCTGCGTGAGATCTGGAAGAGGTCCCTTGCTGACATTACAGCTGCTGTCTCCTGCTCTAAGGGCCAGGCTGGTGGAACAAAAAGAAGGGAGAATTTCATCAACAGCCACAGCAACTTTAACGCTCCTGCACTTGCCATCGTCTGCTCTGGCTCCTGCATGACTGGGATTGCACCAGGGAGCAGGATCCCATGGGAAAGCCTGTGGGGCAACTCATCCCCTGCCCCTCCACATCACGGCCGGTTCACTCAAAGCAACAGCACGACTGCATTTTCCCAGGAGGGCTCTACAGATCCTGCAGAAATGTGCTTCAGCATCAGGGGAGCTCGAAAACCCCACGCACCCACAGTCACAGACCGGTTTGAGCTGCAAGGGACCTCCAAGGTCATCCGCTTCTCTTCTCATTGCAGCTTTCTACCCACATTTTTTTAACCCACAGTGTTCTCACACCATCCCAGTCCTTCACCACTAAACAAGCCTCGATACTGGGCGTCCCTTGCAACCCTACCGACCTGGCTAATTCCTCGGGAAGCAGCCAAAACAAGCCAATATCTCATCCAGCTCTCCAAGCCCTCAGCTTTGCCATTTTTCAGAAACTCGGGGGTGGATACTGGCTGATCCAAGGCAGAAATTCCAGTAATTTCCTCCAGTTAGTGTCTTTTTCCTTTACTTCGCTGGTGCAGTTTTCTGCAGAGAGCTTCACTGCATCGTGTTTTACAGGGACAGCCAAACACCTTCTTGAAACAGCAGCCCAAGCTGGGCTTAAAGAAACTTGGGGCTTTCTAGTAATACTTCAGTCCAATAATACCTTAATCTGAGAAAACTTCAAGCTTTGATTGAACTTTGCACCCCTCTCACGTCCTGGGGACTTCACTGTATGAAAAGACAGGGAGAGATGGACTCAGTCTCCCCCCAGCTCCTTATCATCCCACTTTCCCTTAGAGATGAAAAGGCAAATATTTTGGGGGTGGGGAACATTTATGACGTGAAAGGGGCTGATTTTAGGGTGTGAGAGGAGATTCTGAGGTAAAAGAAATTCAGATTCTGGGGTCCAGGGATAAATTCTGAGGTGAAACGGGCAGATTTTGGAGTGTGGGAGGAAATCCTGAGGTAAAAGGAGCAGACGTCGAGGTAAAAAATACAGATTTGAGGGTGAAAATGCAAATTTTAGGGGGTGGGAGAATATTTCCAAGGTAAAAAAAATCAGATTTGGGGGGCCGGGGGCAAATTTTTAAGTAAAAAAAGGCAGACTCGGGAGGTGGGGAGGAAATTCTGAAATAAAAGAAAAAGTTGATTTTGGTGTCTGGAGGCAGATTTGTGGCTGAAAATGGTAGATTTTGTGTAGAAGGTGCAGATGGCAGAGCCTGGAGGGATATTTTGAGGCGGGAAAGGCCGATCTGGGGCGAAAAAGGCAGATTTGGGGCTGGGGGACCAGGGCAGAGGTTTCTGGGCCAGCCCAGGAGAAAGGCTGCAAATGCCCTTTGCTTTCGCCCTTTGCTCTTGCTCTTATTTCTGACCAGTACTGGGAAGTGCTGCTGGCTGGTTTTTTGTCCTGCAGAGAGAAACATCTTTCTCCTGAATTTTGGCCTGAGGTTGCTCATTTTCATCAGATGCACAAAAATCCCTCCTGTTTCAGACGTGAGGCCCCATTATTTTCTTCAGTCCTGAACCTCTCACATGATTGCACTGGCACAGGAGCCAGAAAAGTTTAGTCATGGCCTGTGTCCCTCCTGTGCCAAGGAGGACAGAAATGAAAACAACCACTTTCAAAGACAGCTGATGGACAGACTCCCAGCCCAGAGCTGGAGACACATTTGCCCCAGGAATCCTGTTAGCCACACACACACACCTTCTCTGTCAAATAAAAGGAACCTCCCATTCCAAAACCCTTCACTTTCAGGCCAGTGAACGAATAGGAAAAAACCACAAGCTGAAGACTTTGAAAGGAAGCTTGTGTCAGAGAGTATTTCCCACCTTTCTCAGTTTCCTTGAGCTCTGCCTCAAGGAAATGGCAACGATCCTCCCTTCTCACAGCAGCTGATGCTGGAGACCTCAGATCCCTCTGGTCTCCTGCTCCATCCTTGCCCTGCCCCTAGGGAAGCTATGCTTGCATATCTCTTCCCAAATAAACTGAGTCAAACCTCAGGAAAATCCTGTTACCTTAAATAGAGGGGGTTTCAAGGAATAAAACTAGCTAAGTAGCTCTAATTTGGTTGGGCATCCACACCTGACGTGCTGGAGGACACGGCTGTGTGCAAGCGTGATGTGCAGCTGAGGCTGGGCTGGTGCCAGGTTTGGTTCTGAAGCCAAGCTGTGCAGAGAAGCCGTGGGGCTGGATGCAATTCTCATCAGTTCTGTAAAAACCTCGTTTCTGAAGACCTCTGAAGGTCTTGAAAATCTCCACTGAGCCACGCAGAGGGCCAGGCTCGGGGAGGGGTGTGAGGTGGGTGGTAACAAAGCAGGGCTGAGACCCCGAGGGGAGTAACAAATACGAAACGCCAAGCTGAGCTGGACTGCCGGGGCAGGCAGTGAAACTCCGCAGGGTGCATCCCAAAAGAGAGGAGTTCTGCTCCAGAAAGCCGAGACAGCAGGTCCACAGATACCATCAAGGAGCTCTTAGGAGCTCAAGGAGATCTTAGGGAGAGAAAATTCTGGAGCGGTGAGGGGCTGGACAAGTCGTAATGGGAAAGAACAAATGAATGTGGGGAAAGAAGTTCGCTGCAAAATAAGAGCTGGCATTGGTCAAATGCCTAAATCTATGGGGGAACTCATATGGAAGGAGAAGCAATTCAAGTCCCTAGTCCTTAAATGGATAAAAATGCTCAGATACACTGGAAGCAACATCAGGACAAGGGCTGTTCACGAGCTCTGGCAAGGCAGAGACTGCGTGATTGATGCACTGTGAGCAAGACACTGCCAGCTTCAAGGACATCTGGGAGGAACTAGTGTCCAAGCTACTGCTGAACAGATGAGCTATCTGGCTGAATAACTTACCTGGAAACTCCTTCAAGATACAATCCTGCTGCAGCCATTTAAGGGGGGAGGAAAGAGGTAAAAACTGTGATAGAAGAACATGAACAGCACTTCAGGTTTCGGGAAGGTCATGTTGCCCGAAGTCTTGGGGAAGGGTTAAATGGTGAGTGAAGGTAAAATTAAAATCAAAATAAACCTGCAATCCTAGGATCCCAAACTGAGAGAGAGAGAGAGAGAGAGGCTACCTGCTCCTCTGGATGGAATGACAGATCATTCCCAGGGTGAGGAGTCCTGTGGTATATTTGGGTCTCCTCTGCTGTCACCCACCAATCATTTTCCCCACACTGCATGGGTGGACCTTGACTGCTCTCCCCTTCCAAGGAACAGTCTTTTGCTGATTAACTGTGCAAATAAATTCAAAATACAGGATTTTCCAAGTTCCCCTTTTTAATTTGTTTTGCTAACAACATGCCCGAAACATTGAAGCCCTAGAGAACCGGGGAGCAATATCAGCAGTAACACACTGACCAGCAAAAAGAAAAAAAAAAAAAAAAAGCAGAGAGCAGCAGCTTCTTTTCAAGGAAGATACACTGTGTAGATTTTAAGTCAATTTACTGGCAGTTTCAGGTAAATTATAGGAATTTTATAGGGTGCAAGATGCCCTGGTACTTGTCAGACCTGTGTCAAATAATGCTGTTCTCCTTCCTTCAGGCACTGTGGCTGCAATCACTACCGTCCACTTGCTGGTCTTGTCCCAGTCCTCAGCCAGGAACAAAATATGGGGATATCTCCATTTTAGGAAATGAGCTGTTATTTCACTTCTTCTGGCCAACAGAAGCCCTTGCACAACACACTTTACAGTCTCCAATATTTTCAGTTTTCAGCATATCTCCTCATTCCCTTTGTGCTCAGTCACGATTCCTTAAAAATATTTAAAAAGAGAAAGGCAAGATACGAGGACTGATTCTGGTGGAAGGTGTTCCTGTCCAGGGCAGGGGGGTTGGAACTAAATGATCTTTACAGTCCCTTCCAACCCAACCCATTCTGTGACTCTAAGATTTCAGAACCATCTCCTTCACAGAGTGGAAAGATACTGTGCAAATACTGCTTCAAATCATTTACTGGCTGGTGACAAGGTTTTGATCCGAGCTGCATAACGAGCAACCACAAGATGTTGTACAGAGAAACAGTCCCCCAACAAGGACACAAAACCCCCCTGAAGGCTGAGGGACAGTGAATAACACAGGGGCAGGAGGATATTTGAGTGACAGTCGCAGCAGCTCCAAACTCAGAGATGTAAGAACCAGGTAAACCGTGTCCATGGCCAGTCCAGGTCAGCCCAGCCCCCTGCATCTCCACCTCGTCAAGGATGATATGTCCCGGTCACAGCCCCACACAGAGTTTCCACAGGGACGTGGGGGGGCTGTGACAAGGGTTTCTGCTTGCAGATATCACTTACCAAAACCTGGCTTCGTGCCAGTGGCTGGACCAAGCCAACATAAGATCAATAAACCATCCCCACGGGACAACAAATCTGGCAGAGCCTTCCGAGCGCACTGGATCAGTTGGGCTGTCCCAAGGCCATCGGTGCTTGGCCACACACCAGCATTTGTCTCCAAAGGAGGCACCTCAGTGAGGAGTGGTAGCACAGCACGTGGCATGGTGGGACCATCAGAGGGGGACTGCCCTTCTTCCCCTCAGCATGGGAAGAAAATCGCTCCATCACCCAAAATGGTCCAGCAGCAGGTCTGGCTTCCAGGCCAGCGGGACCACGAGGCGCTGGAGGATTTGTCCATCATTTAATGGGGTGCCACAGTGGGGTCCAGAGAGCCCGTGCTCAGCCCCAGGCCCACAGGGAGGGAGGAATAAAGGGCTGGGAGCTCAGGGCTCAGGGCTGTTGGGAGGCAGGACACCCACACTTGGCCCAAAGCGTGCTCGGGGCAGCAGCTTTGATCTCTCTGTGAATGCATTAATGTGCAGAGCAGAAATATCTGGCGGTCAGCTGGGACAACATACAGCACAGCTGGGGACCCTGGAGGAATCTGAGGCTTTCTGAACTTCTGTGAACACTTCCTTCTTTTTTTTTTTTTTTTTTTCTCCCATCCCTTTTCTTTTTTCCCTAAAAAAGTGTTTCTTTTCCCAGGGAGAGATATCAAGTTCATCATGTAACAGCTATAGGGATGGCTGTTCAAGTCAGTAGGGATGTGTGGTCACAGAAGTATGAAAAATTACAGGAAAAGTATCTTTAATCAAATCAGCCTCCTCTCATCAGCATACAGAACTGATCTTTAAATGCAAACACTGCCTTCAGATACCCACATTAACCCCAAATCTCCAAACATCACTTGTATGTGCCCAGATAATTGTGCCTGGCTTAAAAACAAGAAGTTTCACATTTCACACACTATCCGACTCACAGAGTGCACCAAACCCTTCTGAGAAGAGAAATTAAGACAATATAGAGTCCTTCAAAGATCCTCCAAGTTAAATGCCCACCTAAGCTAGGCATGCAGGACTCTGTATTTGATGGAAAGAGAAAGAAGAAGCCTCACAGGGTGGGTCAGTATGTCCAAAGATAGGTGGGAGGGAGGCACATTTGAGACAGCCTGCCATTCCCTCGGGAAGACAAAATCCCACTTTGCAACGTTTTACATTTTTTACCGAGAATACAATAATTTCCAGATGACTTTTCCCCTCTTCTGCAACGTCTCCGATGTGTTTGGGAGCCTTCTAGAAGAAAGGGCCTCTTACCCACGTACACCATGAGTCATCTGGAGGAAAGGGAAAACCCTTGGAACACGGGGATGTAACTGGTTCACAGGGCTGCCTGGAAGTCTGAGAGAGCCCGTAGGCGTCTGTGGGCATGGAAATCTGTGCAGGGGTTGTGGGAGGGCTGGGAACGGTGACCAGTTAGTGCCTGAGCCAAACCAGGGCAAGATTTTTGCTCAGTGAGTCTGATGACCGTGTCTGTTCACCGAGGGAGAAATTTGGCAAGAGTGTCACCAGGACGACAGATATGGAAAGTGCTGGCAAAAGGCACGGAGCCAAAGGAGTGGAAAGCAGGGAGAAAGCCCCCACAGAGAGTATCCCACGTCCTCTCTTCCCATCAGCAAGTACTTATGGGATATCCAGCAGGCTGGGGCCAGCCTGGGGTTTCTGACATCCCCCTTTTCGTCCCTAAAGAATACCACAGTCTCCTCTTAGTTCAGAACTCCCTCAGTAGAAATTGTAAGTTCAGGTTACATGGGAACAGCGGGACTGAGGTTTCAGGGCACCCAGAATCTGGCACACAACCTGTATTTTGCCAGGCTGAAGGCCCACACGGCTGACACATTGTCCACGCTGAGGTATTTCAGTTAGAGACAAGACTCGGAGAGAAAGCCAAATTTTTTGGCTCAGTAACCTTGCTGGAGGCCTGAAAAACTTGCAAGTGGCCTCTGCAAGGTCACTTGTGGACACTGGGAGGAGGAAGGAAGTGGCAGGGAACAGTGAGCATTACAGGATTGCTCTGGGTTTGTGGTCACACGAAAAACATCTCTGGCAAGAGATGAGCACATCTCTCCATCACCACTGGCAGTCCCCACACCGAGAAGCAGCTTGAGGCTACCGCGTGACAAGAGGTGGAGAGACAAACCACAGGGCTGGGTGGGCCGTGTGACAGGAGATTTTCAGCCATAGTCATCTTCCTTACCTCCCATCCTGGTGAAAACGAGGGTGTGGTGGCATCAGTAAAGGCTTCCCACAATGAGCTGCATGAAGAGGGAAACAGGTCATTGCTCTTGGGTACAGAGAGGGAGTCCCATCAGCTCTTCCCATCAGCTAAGGCAGATGCTTCTCTTGGTGGCACCAATCTGAAAACAGGACAGAGATGCAGCTGATTAAAGCCTCACAGAAGAGGGGAAGCCAGCCCAGTAGGTAAATCTTACCCCATTCCAGATGTCCAGGGCAGACACCCCAAAGGCAGGCAGCAGCTCTTCCAGATGACCCTCACGTGTGGTGCTCCCGTATAAACTGTCTGGGGCACAAGTTTTCTGCAAGATGTGGTATTTTGTGCGCTGGCATCATCTCAGTTATGTGACTGGGAGGGTGGAAAGTCAGCTAAAAGCACTGGGCCATGGGCAAAAGAAAGTAATGGCACGGATTTTTCTCTGGGAACCAAAAAAACCCCCAACAAAACCCAGCAGATTTTAGAAACAGAGGTTCCTTGGGTAAAGATAGCCCTGGCCAGCTGATATCCTGTGCAAGCCCTCACCTCTTCCTCAGATTAAATACCTCTGTTTCTATTCAGAAGTGATGTCTGAAGCTTAGAAACACCAAAATAGTCGAGGACTTATGTATGGACTGACCTTCACCTCTGTATGAAGCTTCATAAGACCCGCACACTCTATCAAAAGGCTGCCAGGTGAAACTGGGCAGATTTGAGGCAGAATCAATTTTGACCAGCTGAAGTTTTTTTAAATTCGCTGAATTTTCCTGTTGCCTGAATGAGAGCATTTGTATTACCACAAGAACTGCCCAGTGTAAGTTTTAATGAGGTGATAAATATAAACAGTGACAATTCATCTACTATTACAAATTATTCTGCTGCTGACATGATGAAGCTGTCACAAGTCTAGAGGTCACCAAAGGATTAAACATGTAGGTTTGGCGTTCATTTCTTTTGATGAAAAAGTATATTAAGAAAAAAAAGTAGTTGTTCCCAGATACACTTGGGAGAACTGGAAAGATGCAGCAATCCACTAGCATGAAGTAGTCCTTTAAGGCTCAAAGAACAATCTCCAGAGTTAAAATTAGTGTTTTTGTCAGGATAAATTCCTCTTGCCTTTGAACAGGGGCTCCAAAGAGATGGAAAGGTCGATTTACTCACATCACTTGCCCTCTTGTTTCTCCCGAGTTCTGTTAACAGAACCCTGCTTCCTAGGATTTGCTTTGAACAGCTCATCAAAAGCCCTGTTAGCGTAGGAGTTACAACTACATTTGGTTGGAGAACCTTGTAACAGGAATTTTTTCCTAGAAATCTCAGAGAATGCTAAAAAACACCCCAACCAAACAACATAAAGAAAGGAGCTGGCCTGGCCCAAACATTTGGTAGGTGAGACTTGAAGGAAGCGTCTCCCTGGCAAGCTGCAAGTTATCACGCTGTCTTAAAACAGACCGTTTATTCTAAGCCTGGGTAACTGCAACATGAGGAAAAGCTGGAGGATGGCCTGTGTTTCTAAATACAGAGAAAGGGCAAACCCTTCCCGAAGATCTTTCACTTTAGGATTCGCTTTACACGGAGCATCTAATGCTGCGGAACGAAGGCAGGACATCACAAAGCACAGATGTCAGACTGAGATGTCCCCAGACTCCCGGATTTCCATGGGAATCTGGAATTTAAACTGGGGAAGCCCCAGGCAGGTTTCCCTGAATAAGGGAATCTAAAAGGCGATTAGAACCCTTTGAAAGCTGTACACCCAAAGAAACAGCTGCTGCAGGGGAGTCACCCTCTGTGTAAATCTGTCCTAAAGCACTGGCACTGTTGAGAATCCAGTGAGTAACTCCCTCTAATTCCTCCCAGGGTTCTGCAGGCACTGCTCCAGGGCAGGCAGGAGCTGCAGTCTCCACTTCAAGCCAGAGTCCATTGCACCAGATTCCTGCTTGGGCATTCCACAAATACTCCAACCCCTACTCTCCTGTTGCAATCCGACTGGCCAGTCCTCACCCTTCCATCCAGTTTCACCCCATGGAGGCAAAAAGTCTGCTGGCAGTGAAATCTGGATGAACTGGAGTGGAGGCCAGGCATACAGTGCAAGAATGCACTTATCCACCTGAGTAGGACCATCAAACCACAACAGGCTGCTTAAGCCCTTTATTATTCTCAAATTCGGCTTTTAAACTTAAAATAATCCTGGTAAGGTTCTAATTCTGAGCAAATTCAAAAATACGCATGTCCTAACCATCACTCTTGGGATAACCTTCAGAAAGTAAGAATTTTGGATGGCATGAAGCTGTTGAGAAAACAGTTTTATGCAGGATCATACCAAATAATTTCCTGAGATGCTACAGCTGAAAATACCACAAGTTTAAAAGAGAGGGAGGGAAAACTCTGTTTCCTCAAGGACACAGCACAGTTTTAAACAGGACAGAGTGGATGCTCCTGAAAGAGCTTTACGAGGTCTCTATAGAAGGTGGGGATCTGGAAAAAACATTGGTAAGACAGAATGGAAAACACAGGTAGCACCTGCTGGAAGTGCTGGGGGTCCTGATGCTGCGTGGGAGTTCTGGGGCAAAAGGTTTTATCACCCTTTAATTCCCTGCACCAGCTTTGGAAAACAATTGTGCTCTGCATCACCAGGTTCTCCAGATGTAAAATAGGAGGATTAACAATCTCTCTCTGACTCTGTATGGCATTCAATGAAAACCCCCTGGGTGCTTTTGTAAGTCAGGTATATGTCACAACGGATTATAAAATCAGTAATGTTAAATTATTCACCACTGAAATGAACGCTTGCTTATCTCTACAAAAAGAATCACACTCGGGTGGGCTGGCAGGTGTAATTTTTGTTCCCTGGAAAACCCAAGTACTTTTGTATAAGCTCCTAGAAAGGCAAATTAAATAAAAATAGTGTTGTAGAAATTAATTGGTGAATTACTTAAAAAACAAACACAAAAAAACCAAAACAAAAACAACAACAACAACAAAAAAACAACGACAACAAAACCCACCTAAAATACCAATGTAGTTTGTTTTAGTAATGCTGATTTTTTTTTTTTTCTGATAGCATAAAATCTCCTCTTCTTAATGATGTGGAAATAATTTGTTGCAATAACAGTAAAACAATAAATCAGACTATCAATATACTGTAAAAATAGCATGGTCTATAGCATACTGAAGTCAGATTCTAATAAAAGCATCTCCATCAAAAAGGCAAAGCAGCACAGAGAAATGAAATGTTTTGACAGTGTCAAAACAAAAACTGTCATGTCGAAGCCTGGGAAACCCACGCCAGCCTAGGAAAACTAAACTCTCTTTCCTGGCAGCAGATGAAACTTCCAGACATTTTTATCACAAGCCTTTCTGCCTCCCACTTGAGCCAGACTCCTGATAACTGATCCATGAATACAGCCTGATCCAAACTACAGGAGCACATTCCTGCTCCCCTCTGAGCCCTCTCAGCTGCTTTACGGGCCAGGAGGGATTTGAGCTCCAGTGTCTGACAGCAGCACTGATTGGCCTCGCCCCATACCAGAGGCTTCATTAAGGCTTCTGGGGTGACTGGATCCATGGGGCCCCATGTGTTCCTGGTAGGGCCCCCACTTCCTGCTCGGAGACCAGCTCTTCCCAACCTCTGAAACACTCCTCAGAGGGATGGCGTGAATATCCCAAAGCAGAGTCATTCCACTGGCTTCAGATCAGACTTGCAGAAAGCAAATGAAATCCAAGGCAAACCCTTGGGCATTTCATGGAAAGATTCCCAGGGGCTCCAGCAGGGTTTCATTTGGATTTTTGGGCTGCAGCCCCAGAACAACCAAGTTCCCCAGGTACGTGGTGGGTTTGGGTGACAGGGTGACACCTTGGAGACCCTTGGCTGCAGGTGGAGGCAATCCCCTGCCGGGGAAGGCACCCCTGCGTGGCCCAGCAAGCAAAAGGTAACAGAGCACTGCGATGTTTCTGCCTTTGTCATGCAAATCCAGCTCACCTCCCCAGCGCCCAGCAGCTCGGAACAGCTGTGCTGCTTCCTAAGGCAAAACCGCTGGAAGCCGCTCCACTGTAATATTTCATAAAATCCTACACCCTGCTCTGTGTTCTTGCACATGTATGGATAATATTTGTTTGCCCTACATGTCGTACGCTGCAGAAGTATTTTCTACTTCCTGGCAATCCTGGAAATCATTAATGACCTCAGAGCGTAACAGATGGTCTTGCCCTGCTTGTGAAAAAGAAACACAGAAGGAGGAAAATCTGCAAGACCTGTTCGGAGTCCTGCGGCCCAGCCCCGCCAGTGAGAGCCCAGCAGTCCAGAGGGACCCTCTGTAGGCTGGGACACAACCTGCAGGGAGCTCCTTCTCAGGGCAGAGACCGTCCCACGGCTTTGGGTAAATGCCTGGCTAATCTGTGCCGGGCAGCAACGCTACCAGAGCGTGGGGGAAGCTGCCGAGCTCCTCTCTGGCTCAGGCGATGGGTTTGCATGAAGTTGAGCGTTGCTTCACGCTTTGACAGGTACAACACATGCTGTGCTTTCACACTGGGACAATTTGGAGATAGGATTCGACTAAGGGGGAAACCCGAAGGGGAAGATCTGGCTGGTCCTGAGCAGAGAGAGGAGGATGTGTGCTCATTCCCTCACCAGAAGGGGTACCGTGGGAGCAGCTACAGCCAGGAACAGGAGGTGGAACAGCCTCTGTTCTAGAGAGCTGACAACCCAAACAGCTGAAGAGAAAAGTACTACCCCATTTAACTGCAGGAAAATTGAAGCAGAGAGGAGTCTAAGAGATAGGCTTAAGGTTGCGTGGGAAAACCTCTGGCAGACCGTGATCTGAACTTACTGTCCTGAAAGAAACCCACGTCCCAGCCCAGCCCTTCACACCACCTCTCTGACCCCCAGCTCGACTCCTGCACTGGATCTGTCCTCCAAAGGGTGCCAGCAATCCCGGGGAAAGATTTTCCTGCTGGAGAAGAAATAAAGGGTGGGGTGAGATGAGACTGACAGTGAGGGAATTGGGATTATTTTTATCATTGTGGAGCTTCAGACATTTTTTTTGGGCTCTCTCCATTTTCAGCTTCGCAGATGAAGCAGAAACTGCGGCTATCAGCACTGAAACTTCTCCCTGGCACTCTGACTGTTGCCCTGGTCCTGACCTCTCTGAAAAGCAGAGTGGGGAAGTGAGAGGAGCCAGCAGCTGAGAGCAGCACAGCCGTGCAGCCTCCGGAGCTGCAGCCCCACAGCAGGCAGAAGTTAAGGGCCTCTCTTCGTCTGCACAACTGCTACAGGACTTACGAGGACACAGTCATCCTTGGTCCTAACCTCTGGAGCAGATTAGCTCCTTTTCACCTCAGTAAAGCCTTTCTCAAACAGCCAGCTCCTTTGAGAGGGCACCTGAGAGCAGCCGGAGGAGCCTTCGGCACCCACATTTGGCCAATCCTCCCGTTCGTTGTAGCATTTCAAATTTTCAACAGCCCCTTCATTTCTGTTTCCCATTTCTTCTGTAAGCGGTTTTCTGGGAGCGACAACCTCTCCCCTTGACCTCTCAGATAACACTGGGGGCAGTGGGTGCTGTGACTGCCCAAACAACTTGAGGAATTCGACAACAGAGCCAGTGCCTGCCTGCCCAGATTCAGTCCTGCCTGTCAGAGGCGTTGGTTGATAGGGTTGCTGTAACATTTTAAGGCCTCACCATAGAGCTTTTTTACCCCAGGGATGTCACATGCATTCAATCATCTCCCAGTAGCCACCCCCAGCTCTCCCAACAGCTGCACAGAGAGGAAAATACCCTCAGCCATGACTCAAAAAGCAATAACAGTTCAAAAATCTCAAAGTCTAAATTCCTCTGTCATTTGGGGCTTTTTTCCCAAGTCTGCTGACTGCCTGGGACTCTTCCCACTGATCTAAAAGGTCAGGGATTGGGTAAATACAATTAGGCAGGGACTGCATCCCCACCAACTGCTGAAAAGCATCTGTCTGCAAGGTGAACATCTTGCTCACCACATGCCACAGGATTAATTTTTGCTCTCCTTCTGCCCCTCCCACCTTTCAGACCATGCTGCACAACATAGTCCTCCACCATGGCACAAAACTTCTCCATTGGTTTTTGGCAAAAAAAGCCTCAGGAAGGTTTTTGGTAGTAGCTTGGGGGTTTTTTCTTTGGTTTTCTGGGTTTTGGGTGGTTTTTGGTTGGTTGGTTGTTTTTTTTCAGGGGAGTTTAGTGGGGGGGTTTTTTGTTTGTTTGTTTGTGGTGGTTTTGGTGGGGTTTTTTGTTTGGTTGGTTGGTTTTTGTTTTGTTTTGTTTTTTTCCGGTGTGCCTTGTTTGTGTTTTTCCAGTGGGAAAAGCCCTCTGCCAGCTTTTCCCCCACGATGCTTATGCCCCCTCGGAAAGCAGCCTGTGGGGCCGTGATGCTTATGGCCCCCTTGGAAAGCAGACTGGGGCCCAAGCAGCAAGAAGCTGGGTCCCAGTGGCAGGTCCTGTGGAGCTCGGGATCTCACCCAGGGAGCCGGGGGAGGTCGGCTCTGCCTTTGGCAGTGACGGCAAAGAGCGTCCTCAGGAGAGGTGATTTCAGTCCTGGCTTTAACACGGGCCTCCTGCCTGACTTGGCCGACTCAATCTTTTCCCCCTTTAATCCAATATTACTTTTGCTCTGCCCTGTCGATGTGTACCACAAGTTTTGTGGAGGAAGGGCAGGGCTAGGCATGTGCTTTCTGGGCTTTGCTGAACCGTGGTTGTGAGTCCCAGGATCTGCTGGGCACAAACCCACTGTCTGCCTTGCTGGGAAGCTGCAAATGCCCTTCCAGCCCCAAAATCAGGATCCTGGTTCTGCTTAGTTGTTTGAAAACAGATTAGTTATTACAGACATGCCTCAGCTATTAGCACATCATTAATCAACGTATCACAAATAAAGAAGCTCTTTTGCTATTTCAGGGTGCCCTCCAAGTAACTGTTCTAATTGCTGATGACTGCTTTCCCTGTATTCATGTGATGTTCTTTCTTGCTGTGTGTTTTTGAATGCAGTTTTCTCCCCCTCACCTCATGAAAAATCTTGGGTTTTTTTCAGAAAAAGGAAATGTGGTTTTATCAGAAATGAATTTATCTGCATCAGGGAAGGGTTTTGTTTCAGGTCTGGCATAAATTTTCTAGTTAGGCAAAGGGAGCACAGCCCAGCACGTGCAGTGCTAACCTGGAGAGCAGCATAAATTCTGCTTTATGCACCCAATGACACTGAGAAGCACTTCAGAGAAGGATTTCCAAACCTCACAAAGGGCTGGGATTGACTCAGGTATCGTCTCTAGAGTGCCATTCTCTGCCCACGTTCTCATTTGGGAGAAAAACACAACCTTTCCAGGAATATTTCTGAGATAGCTGCTACTGTCATGGTGCAGAAAGATCTGCTCTACAAGCAAAGCCCCGTTTGGTTCTGATTAGCCCGAATTCTACCAGTGCAGTCAAGGCACCGTGGCCACGATGGCAAGCCAAGAGGTGCACCCAGAGAGCAGCTCTCAGCGTTCCTTCAGCACGAGAAGGAGCCACCACACAGGGACTTGGGCAGCTAAAGGAGAAAAGGAGGCTCAGTGCCCTGGGCGGGGGGACAGGGTGGGGATGGGGCACAGGGGGATCCACGGGCTGGGAGGGCTTTTCCAACCTCTAGGATTCTGGGATTCTTTAAACTGACAGAGGGCAGGTTTAGATTAGATATTATGAAGCA
>JAYRBT010000002.1:4222795-4248588 GCA_036023395.1 Myiotriccus ornatus
GAGTGTAAGGGGAAATCATAGAAACACAGGACGGTTTGAGACCATTTCTTTCCATCCCCTGCCGTGGGCAGGGACACCTCACACTAGAACAGGTTGCTCCAAGCCCTGTCCAAGCTGGCCTAGAACACTTCCAGGGATGGGGCAGACACAATCCACAACATATCAGATGTTGGGAAATAAAATTAAGAACATTATTGTTAATTTTGTAGGAGGCAAAGACTGTCGAGAGGTAAATTACAGTAAGGACAGGTCATTAATACACCACATGTTGAATTATTTTGTGTACTGGTGTACACTTCACAGGGTGAAGCTCTTTATCCTGGCACAACAGACACTATGTGGTGCCTCAGGTTTTCTTATTTATTATTATTTATATTTATTCCTACACAGCAATTAAGAAACTGATGCAATGAAGGCAAAGATGAGTGATACCCTGAAAACTCGGGGCCCCACACATTACTCTGCTTCTTTGCTCCCTGATGCTTGAGGAAGCAAAAGATCATGGCACAAAGTTGCTTTAAGCGCTCCCTGAACAGATTCTGCCTCCAAGTTGATCTGCTTGACGCTCAGGAGGGCGGTGAATCAACTGTAGAAGTACCAGCTGGGTGCTGAAAAGTGCATGCAATTAATATTCACAATTTAGGGATATTTCCCTTAAGTGGTGCAACCTTAACAATGTATTTCTATTCCACAACATCAGTCTGATTCTTTCCTCATCTCCCATCCAAATCCAATACATACCTGGTTAGTAGAGAAAGCCTGGATGATTATATTAGAAAGAGACTCCAAAAAGCTTTTGGTTGAGGGTTTCTGTAGTGTATCCAGATGCTTTCTTGACTTCATAAACATGACAGAACTCATCCAGCCTCAGCTCTGAATGCTCTGTTCTTAAAACTTTGAGGAAAGCAGCATCCTAAAGAAAGTCTTGATTGCTCTTGGAATATAAATGGAGACGCTTCTTATAAGTTTCAAAACTTCACTTCTGAAAAAAACAGAATAGACATTTCTCAGTAGACAAAAAAGTATTTTTCGAACTAAACATTCTGATAAGAATGTGTTCAGAAAAGCCAAAAACACGCAGAAGGACTTTTTAATGGATGCAGTTACTTTGGGAAGGTAAATCCTTTGAGCCCGTTTGTTCACACATGGGCAAACTTGTGTGAACACAAGCAACTTGCCGCAAACTTTCCATCCTCATTCTTGTACTCAGATGATTTAAAAAAAAAACAAACAGTGTGCTATCCATTGCAATGTGTCCTTTACTATTTAGGTGCAATCAATCACAGGAAAAAATGCGACACTTTTGAACATACAAAAATAATTTCAGCAATCACAAACATTACAGGAGCAGGTTGAAATGACTGACTACATTGCTATTCAAGAGAAAATATCTTGAAAGGGCAAGGGAGGGTTCATTTCTAAAGAACTTCAGAAGTCCAAGATGAAAACTCTCTCTGGGTGGGGAAGAGCTCAATTAAGAAAACATTTTTTAACTCTTATCCAAAGCATTACTCCAGTAGGATACTCAAGTTTCTGCCTGATCTTAAACCCAGAGATTGTCACTGGGGCCAAAATCCCCCCTCTGCCCCGAGGTATGTGCTTAAATGCCATGTTAAACTCAAAGGAAATCTTCCTGGTGGGAGTCTATCAGCCTGTTGCCTCTGTCCCAGACCTTTACAACATCCCTGTCCAGCTCCTTCCCTGTGGCCCCGTGACAGCTCAGCATTAACACTGCACAATCCTTACTGACTGCAGGCACCTCTTTCTTGGTGGTTTTTTTTTGGTTCAGGAACCAACCCCATTATTTGGCTTGATTTATTCAGCATTCCCACTGTGCAAGGCCAGGGAAGAAGCGTGTTAGCTCTTTCTGCAACAGCTCAGGGGGTCGTTGGTGTCCGAGTCCTGGCTGGTTTGGGACTCCGGTCTGTGACTGGACTGGAATTTGGTGGGAGGTTGTATTTAAATAGCACCCTTCCTTCCAGAGAAACAGGGAGGCAGAGAATTTTTGAGGGCCACAGGTGCTTTATAAACTCTTGCCACAACTGCAGGAGTGTAGACAGCAAGAAGACAGACAAATTAGCCAAAAAAAAAAAAAGAAGGATTTATGTGGGCAGGAGGCCTGCAGTGCCGCATCCCTGCTCTGTGACGTGAGCAGAGCTTTGGGCAAGCGTCACATCTCCGGACCAGCATCTGCAGTGGCACTGCTGCCCTCTCCTGTGGGACCACAGACAAGAGGCCCTGCAGGCACTGGACACACCTTTGGTGCCAGATGTGCCAGCATGAGAGGGGACCGGAGGCAGAACACACGTCATTCAGCTGGAGCTCTCACCGCTCATCTCCAGGGCACGATATCAACATAGAGACTCCAGCCTCAGGGCTTTGGAGAACTAAATAGAAAGGGAAAAAAAGCAAGCAGGGAAAAGCACCCCATCAGGACAATGTCAGGGCTGAACATCCAAAACAGAAAAAAAGCCTAAAAAAATCATAACCCTGACACTGAGTCAGTAGGGATAGAAGTCACACACATACATGGGCTCTACTTGCTCTTCCAGCACTCCTGAAACATAAAGCATCTTTCCTTCCATTCTCCCTGACCACCAGCAAACAGTTTTGCTAAAAAGAAATAAGGGTCCTGTAGCAACTCAATCTATGCCAAACCTTTGCTGTCCTCGAGTGCTGTCACCAGCTTCTCCCAAGTCATTCCAAGCTAAACAGATGGAGATTTTTATTGTCTCTTCACAACCCAGCTTTTCCATCTGAAAGAGGAGGATAACTGTACATAACTTTTTGACCCACAGGGGCCACTGAAGGCATAGATATTAATGCTCAGAGATGCCCAGAGATAAGAGAGAGACTGACCCTTAGCCAAAAGTTACCACAGTCAAAGGAGCATTTTCAGTGAATTTTGTGCATTTAGTCCCAAAACAGGGGAAAAAGAAACTGGCATCAGCAGTGACACATCGATGTAGCCTGATGTCACAGAAGAGACATCTCCCAGTGACAAAGCATGTTCGATATTCTAAACAAATTCGAAACTGTGTTTAGTCTGGAAGTGATTATTTTGCTTATTCAGATTGATGTTTAACCACACACTGAAAATATGGTCAGGTGGCCCAGCTCCAACCCAGGAAAGTGGATCACAGCACCATAACCAACAGTGCATTACACAGGACTGAATAATACAGATACACCATCATTAAAACCCACAATTTAAACTCTGGAGCCGAGGTTTTACAGTGGCAGGACAAGCATGATACATGTTCTCCTTTTTCAAATCCTGCAGTGTTTCAGGATACATGGGAAAGCAGATGTTTTTAATAGTCTGAACCTTAAATAAGCTTATTCTTCCAACCCAACTGCATGCAGTCAGGAGTGAGACGCTGCTGCACGAACGGTCAGAATGTTCCCTCTGTCTTGACTCCAGTGGAAAATGCGTATTCTGACCAAAATAGAGATTTTCACATTAAGTCTTATTTTTCCCTGCAGAGTCCAAGGCCAGGTTGGATGGGGCTTGGAGCAACCTGGTCTAGTGGAAGGTGTCCCTGCTCAGGGCCAGGGGGTAGAATGAGATGATCTTTAAGGTCCCTTCAAACCCAAACCATCCTGTGATTCTGTGATACGGTTGTCCTCATGCGGAGTAAATCCATGTCAGGAAGCACCATTTTACAGGCAGAACCATAAACATCTGACACGGGAAAGCTTTCAAAATAAATGTGACGTGGGTTTAGACCAGAAACCCCAAAGCACAGCTGCCCGAATCATCTTGCATTATTAAGAGAGAAGTGAGAGATGTCTGTGGGGAATATTGCTCCTCCTCATGGCCCAGAGGATGCAGGCTGAACGGACGATCCTCCCCTCCCACTCAGCCCAGAAGGCAGAGACCCCTCGAGTTAAGCCAACAGAGTCACGTCAAGAGCAAGCAAAGAGGAAAGCGTTCCCAGATGCTGCTCACATTACATTAGCTACCCATGGATCTCTCTGTCCACGCCTTCCTCCATGCCATACCCCTGACACACCTGCCCCCTGCTCCCCGTGCCAGTCAAAAGCCCAGTCAGGTGACGATTACAGAATCACAGACTGGTTTGGGGTGGAAAGGACTGTAAAGCCCGTGTCATTCCAACCCCCTGCCATGGGCAGGGACACCTTCCACTAGACCAGGTTGCTCACATATTGTTTGTTATGCCTTCCTTGAGATCCTCCTGAAGGACTGGAGGTTTGAACCCCACTGAAGGGGTAGGAGCGTGCAGGAAGCACTCTGAATAGGCTACCACCTAATAATGGGAGGATGCTGCCTTCTCTTAAGCAGATTTGGTGGGGGACCTCAGCCATAAGGTAAATCCTGTGCTCTGGGCTTGCCTTAAAGGGTACAGGGAGGGACAGAGCCAGGCTGGGGAGGTTTGGGACCAGCCCTGCCACAGTTGCACCCAAATCCTCGAACACTGACCTCCTTTCCCAGCAGCTGGGCACATGCCACACCAGATGCAGGAGTTGTAGCAACGGGGAAAGTTGTAGTTCTGAGGTGAGGCAGCTCCTGAACAGGACGGCTTGATGGGGATCTCCGTTTTGTATCCAGTAACCGAAGACTATGGTCGACACGTTGCGGGTTGCTTGCTGGGGAACAACTGTGGAGCCCGTTCAGCCCCACTCAGAGGTGTGTTTTCCAGGGATTTGCAGGAGCTGCACGGCTTAGTTGACACAGGACATCCCTACTCAGCAGGGCTGAGAGCACTCTGCATCTTGGGGGCAATACCAGGTTAGAGACACAACAGGAAGAGAGCGGTGAGCACCGACAGAGAGCAAACCCCATTTATTCCCTTTCACAGGTTCCCACTGAGCTGTCCAGTGCCACACATGAAACATGTGCTTCCTTCAGCAGAGCAGCAGCTCAGCTCCCTGATTTCCTTAAGCCAGAGAATTTTATCTGGAGCAAACTGCAGCTGCACTGCAAAGGCAGAGAGCAACACGCAGCCCTCGGGGGCAATCCACATCGGATGCAAGCAAGACAGAGATCAGCAAGGCCTCTGCCTCCCAAACCTCAAGGAAGATGCAGTTGCACCATGTGAAATCCCTTTGAAGACATTCCCTAGCTTTCCTTCACAGTGACAGCAAGGAGGGAGGAACTGGCAGAGTCCCTGCTCCCAGCTGCACACAACTAAGCCACATGAATTTTTTTTCCACCCCGGTTCCTGGGAACATTTGCCGTGGAAGAAGCCAAGCCTGTTGCTGCTTCCAACTCCAAAGATGCTTCTTCTGCATCATCCATTTTCTACCAGCTGTCTGAGCTCACAACCGGAGTCAGACCAGTCGGAGCAGAGCTGCAGGGCCCTGACTCCCTGACCCCTCAGTGGAGTACAGGCTGCCTCCTCCATCCCAGGTACTTCGGCTTTGCCCTCCTTCTTCTCCACACTGATCAATTCCTGCCTCTCTCTCGTGGGTACCTCCACTCACAAGCGTCTGCCAGACTGCTCAGAGCTTCCCAGAAAAGCCCTGGTTTCCCTGAAAAGCCTGTCTCCAGCTCAGATATGTGCCTCCCTCAAGAGCAAGGACCTGGTTCTCACAGGAAGCAAGATCTCAGAATCCTAGAATGGTTGGGGTTGGAAGGGACCAGAAAGCTCACCTTGTTCCCCACCCCCTGCCATGGGCAGGGACACCTTCCACTAGTCCAGGTTGCTCCAGCCTGGCCTTGGACACTTCCAGGGATCCAGGGGCAGCCACAGCTTCTCTGGGCAACCTGTGCCAGGGCCTGCCCACCCTCCCAGGGAAGAATTACTTCTATATATCTAACCTAAACCTACTCTCTTTCGGTTTGAATCCATTCCCCCTTGTCCTGTCACTCCAGTTCCTGATGCAGAGTCCTTCTCTGGCTTGGAAGATTGGTCTGAGGTCTCCACACAACCTTCTCTTCTCCAGGAACTCTTCTCCACAACTTTTCCAGGCTGTCTCCACAGGGCGGGGGGTGCTCCAGTCCCCTTAAGACCTTCATGGCCTCCTCTGGACTTGCTCCATGCCCTTCTTACACGGGGGGCACCAGAACTGTGCACAGTGTTCCAGGTGGGTCTCACCTGAGCAGAGCAGGGGGGAGAATCCCCTCCCTTGTCCTGCTGCCCACGCTGCTGGGGATGCACATATCCAGTGGTTTAATTTCTACCAAGGCAAGCAAAGGTGACATGACAGGCAAACTCCTACCTACAGGATCCAAAAAATCCGGATAACAGACCAGGTCCCCTGTCTCCCAGCTATTTACTCCTTTTGCTAAACAAAACCTTAAGTACCAAGGCGTGTTTCCCAGACTACAACCATTTTCCCCTCACTAACCAAATCCAAATAATAACAGTATGAAATATTTTTCTCCCCTCTTTCCCTCCCCCCTCCATGACTCCTAAATTCCTACTCCATAGCTCCTCATTAGGCCTGGTGTTAATTAGAATGGACTGTGAAGTTCACTACATCTGTGCAAAATAGTGGGGGTGGACAGACACATGACCTGAGCTCTTGCGAAACCTCCAGGTCCCAAAAAATGTCCCAAATAATGGTGATAGCTTCTTCAGTCATTCCTTTTGATATTTGTCTTCCCACGAAGTTTAATGAAAAGAAAAACAAAGAGGAGCTTACCAAAAAGTAACTTCAAGCACTTTGAGGAGAAGGGAGTTATTTTGCTCGAAGGCCTTTCATTAATAATCCCCTTAATGAGAGGTTTTATTAGTTTGTAAATGTTCCCTTTTGCTCAATCATTTGATGGCATCCTTGGCAGCGACACCCCATAATTCTTCATAGAGTGTGTGTCAGCCTGCTGTTTAAAGTTTAAATTAAAGCAAGGCTTGTGGTTGAGGCTCTAGTGCACAAAAAGGAAAGGAAAGCATCAGTCTTTAAAGTAACAGTGTTCCTATTAGTGTGGCAACCCCCCAGGACAGGAAAATCCTGGAAAACCACCCTCTTAAGTACTGGATTCAAACTCTGAACCCAAGACCTTTCCACCCCTTCAGATCTGCATCCTCACTCACCCTTCCATTGAAAAACTCAAAGCACTGAAACAACTGTAAAATCAGGCTGGGAAGTAAATGTGTCTGCCTATAAAAGAGGGGCTGTAAAACAGGGGAATAAACAGAGCTGATTTCACGGAATTACACCAGAAAAGAGAAGTCTGCAGTGCTTCTGGGAATCCCACCTGAAGTTCTTTGAACCATATCACAACCTGGAGAGAGAGGAAAAACAGCCTTTCTACCTGGATCCTGCTGACCTCACTGGATCACAGAATCCCAAAATAATGTGGGTTGGAAGGGACCTGAAAGCCCATCCAGTCCCACCCCCTGCCAATGGGCAGGGACACCTTCCACCAGCCCAGGTGGCTCCAAGCCCTGTCAAACCTGGCCTTGGACACTTCCAGGGATGAGGCAGCCACAGCTTCTCTGGGCAACCTGTGCCAGGGCCTCCCCACCGATCCAGGGAAGAGTTTTTTCCTAATGTCTCATCTAAACCCACTCCCTGTCAGTTTGATGCACTGAAACTGGTGAACTGCATTTCGCACACTGGTCAGTTTGGTGCTTGGACTCTCTCTGGTCTCCCAAAGCCCCCACAGAAACTTTGTGGTGCAAACAAGAATGGAAGCTCTAGGACTTTGGACCAGCTCCTGATGTCCCTCCCGTTTCTGTCTTGGCTTGGCTGCCAGGGAGGATTTTGGAGAAGAGTGGCAGGACTCTGGATTAATATTCTCAGGGAAAAAAAAAAAGTGAGTAGGAGGCCTGGCAAGTAAGTTTTCACTCTCCCCATGATTCACCAGGAAGTCAGACAAGGAATGTCTCCACAGGAGAAAAATAGGCTCAGCTTAATGGCATCTTTAACGGTGACATACTTCTTTATGAACTGCCAAATAGTTACTGGAACAGCCTCAGCACAGAACAAGAGTGACTTCTAGTGCAGTCCAGGAACATGGCAGGGGTTATTGCTTGGCATTATCCCCACGTGTTTGAGTTCATCAGCCTGTGCTACCTAATGCAAATTAGACTTGGTCTAAACTGCAAAGTGCCTGCAAAAGTGACGGGGATGTGGCTGCCCTGGTGAAAGCAAAAGCCTTGTCATGTTCCATCTTACAGACACAGAAAGCCAGGGCATCCCAGGCAACTTCCTAAAGCAACAGTGCAGACTGTGGCAGCAGACTGGGTTTCCTGAGTGCAGACCTTTCAACTACGGTGGTGTCGTTACCTCACTGACCAGTCTGAGAGCTGAGAGTGCTGCCCCCCCTGCGTGATATTCCTGAAGGAGGCTGAAGCATCTGCTCTCCGCCTCCCTCACTGACCCTTCAGAGCCACTCTGACACTCTCTCCAGATCTCTACCCCTGGCCCATGCTAGGAACAAGATGCCCAGTCAGGCAGATGTCAGATCTGACCCAGCAGAATGCAGAAGAGTTTCTGTTTTCACCTGTTACTGCTTCTCACTGACTTTGCTCTGCCGTTTTTGAACCCGACTAATGAAATTCACACACAGCCCGGGCAAATCAATCCAGCCCTGCCCAAGCTGAGATCTGCAGAGCTTCCACCGATATCCCACAGCAGGAAGCCACGGGACACCAGATATTCCTGGCTGTGTGGAGCACTGATGCCCCTCTGGCTGCTGGGATGTGAGAGACAATCCACCAGGAATTTTTAGTCAGCTCCTTTACTGTGTGACCAAGTTTGTCTCACAGCATACATCAAGTGTCACACAGGCTCCTGCTTCTACCTCTCGCCCAGTGGTGACCTGGTGGAAGTCAGACACATGACAACAGCCTGGCTGGTCTAAAGCTTTTAAGAACCAGAGCCCCACCATCCCCAGCACCCCCTTTCAGAGTCCTGTTCTCTCTGCCTGTGTTTTTTTGTAGCTTTACACTGTCTTCAACTAATGGCAAGTAAAAACAAGCCCCCAGTATGCTTCTACTGAAAGTGTTTTGTATAAAACAATAGACAGAGAGGAACAGAAAAGGATAAAATTGAAATATCAGAGTGGGGTGAAAATAAATGGTTAATACAGTTCCTACTCGGTGCTGCCTTCGTGCAAACACGATGTCAGCTGAAAACTGCTGGCAAGTGAAACCAAGAGGGATGGATGTCAGCTGAACAGCATATATTCCCTGGGAAAGAGAACACAGAAGTTGCCTATAACTGCACATGGTTATCCTGTTTGTACAAGATCAAACCCTTTCCTGTGCACGTAGCAGCCTTTCAAGAATCACAGTCCAGGACATCACCCACTGCCAAACACCTTCCTCATGGCTCTGCTTTTAACACTGGAGCCCCCAAAACAACTGGATGGAATAAGAACGTCCCACACAGTCACTGCAGGTGAAACCCTGGGTGTCAACTCATCATGGAATCACAGAATGGTTTGGGTTGGAGTGGACCTTAAAGATCATCCTGTTCCACCCCGTGCCATGGGCAGGGGCACCTTCCACTGGACCAGGTTGCTCCAAGCCCTGTCCAACCTGTCCAGCCCCTGTCCTGAACACTTCCAGAGATGGAGCAGCCACAGTTTCTCTGGGCAACCTGTGCCAGGGCCTGCCCACCCTCACAGGGAAGAACTTCTTCTTAATATCTGATCTCAGCCTACTCTCTGAGTTTGAATTAATTCCTCCTCTTTCTATCACTCCCTGCCTTTCAAAAGTTCTCTCTTCGTCTTTCTTGTAGGCTCCCTTCAGGTACTGGAAGGTCTTCACTTCTGCAAGCCAGGATTTCACAGGGAGATTATCACATCCCACACAATTAGGGATCCAATGAAGCCATCCAGAACCATCCTGCAATCATTTAGGAAAGAAAGAGACCCCTCCAAGACGACCAGGCGCCACAGAAACCTACTCAAAATGCTCCAAATTGCCCCAGTCAGGAACCTTTCCCCACCCCGCCCTCAAGTGCCTTGGAGACCGGAGTGTAAGTGATGGGAAAGTTTGACCAAGGTCTGATACCCAACTATTCAAAGCCCATCAGCAAATTCTGGCATGTTTAGAGCCAGAAATTCAAAACCAGAAGGAAAACCACGAAGCACTGAGCCTTCAGCAAGCCGGTCTCTTCAGTCCCAAGCACCACCCTGCTGATCAGAGTGCCTGAATATGGTTTTGAACTTCAGGTGCTCTCCACTGCAAACATACCTTGACATATCTTCTCCCTCCACAGAAAATATCCTTGGAATAACAGTTGGTTTGAATGCAGGGAAGAGCCACTTTTTTTTTTTTCAGGGGCATGAGTTGTTTAGGAATATTTCACTAGAACACTGGAGCAAATAGAGACCTCACTGAAAATGAGAGTGCTCGTAGGGAAGAGTGATTCCATATGAGTTTTAAGTTTCAAATTTCACAAAATGTTTCGCTTGTAACATTTTTGGAGGGAAAAGTTCCAAGTTTAGAGCCTGAAATGGTTTCATTTAAAACAATGTTTCTTTCTTCTGCGGATTTCGGTTTCCAAGCTGGGCTGTTGAAGATGGACTGTAATGAAAGACATTTTTCATGTCCTCAACAGGTCCAATAACATACTTCTCTCTTTTTATTAGAGGTGTGATTTCTACCCCCTCAGATTCCAAACGGAAAAAAGAGATACAGCTCATCTTTTTCATTCCTATTTAAAAAACTCCTCTCCATCCTGACACAGTGAAAACAAAAAGGCCAAAATAGCTTGTTCTAGGTGTGTTTGTGCCTCTGTCTCCCAGATTAAAAAGCCCAGAGTGCCTCAATGTAATGACTGGAGCAGTGGAGCCCACTCAGCTTGGAGAGCAGAGATTTAAGGCTAATAAGCAGCTGGTTTGGTTCAGACAAAAGCTGCATCATTCACCCATGGCTCTGTTGAGTTCTCTGCTACCAGAAAACCTCCAGCAACCACTGGAAGGCAGTCTCAAAGGCTTTCCTGCAATGTCCATAAGAAATGGCTTTAACACCACACCCAGCATAAGAACTTGCTGTATGTTCCCTGCTGCTGCCAAGGCTCTGACTCCCTTTCCTGCATCTTTAGTTCCTGGGCAAAGCTACGTTTCTAATCTGTACATAATGTTCAGCTCCATCTCTTGCAGTTTATGAACTTGAAGACAAAGGCAATTCTCATTGCCCCTGGAAGGAGTGAATCTGCCCTCATCCCCTGGGAAAGGAAAACCAGCGTCTGCCAAGGCAGACACTCCAGCCTAACCTTCTTTTCATATAACACAAGGAAAAAGCACCTCTATAACTTCCTTGCAGTGATGACAACCAAGTCAGTCCCTGGAGATATGGGTTTATTTCTAGCTCTGACACAGACACCTGGTGTGAACTTGCACATTCTTGAAGGGCTGTCTCTGGCTGAACCAGCTCTTTAAAATCTGAGTAACTCATCACATTGACTAAATCTGTGAGGAACATAAAATGCTACTCTGTGCCTGAGAAAAAGTCGGAACCACATCCAGAAAATTCTCTGCAGCTCAGTGCTCAACAAAAAAAGCATCCTGACTCTTTGTTTTCTAACGCCAAATTTCTTTCCAAAACAAATATTCCTAATCCTTAGTGCCAGCCTAACTTGTGAGCGGTTTATCACTGACTCAGAGAGAAGCTGCCTCTCACCGTGGCCAAGATTCAACCCAGCCAAAGGCAGGCACTGAGCTCCTTGAGTCTGCTCGAGGTCTTTAAGTGTTTAATGAAGGCACAGACAATGTTGTAAGGCAGTTCAGAGGTTGGTAGAGCTGAGTCACCCCCTCTCTGTAACCTGAACACGCCAGACATGACTAGAAAGAAAATAGTAACCATTATTTTGGGGGCAAACGCCAACTTTTCACGTCCATCAATCACTGGAAGGCCACACTAGCCAGAGTGTAAGCTCACTGCTGTGCTTTATTTAAGACCTGCATGCAGCAGGAGGGCAGGAGTGTTTCTAGGCCTGAAGCCTCAGCCAGAGCCAAACCAGCTAAATTTTCCATGGAAAGCTTTAGTTTGAGGGAGGAGAGCAGGGTGGAGGTAATAGTATCAGTCACTTAGTGACAAACTCCTGCCTGGCATTGCCTCCTCAAGGAATGAGCCAGCTGCAGTCACTGCTGCCAGCCTCCAACATCAGCAACCAGCTGAAGGGGCCCTATTCATATCTGAGCAATACTTATTTTAGCCAGGAAATTCAGCCCCGGGGAATCTCTTTGAGGACAATATAAGCCTAGAGGGATTTGGCCAGCTAATGCCTATCCATATCACTCGGTATCCAAACACCAACTCAAAGTACAGGACAAATATCCTTCCACTGCCCCTAGGAAGAAGAACAGGCAAGAGACCACCCTTACTTCATGGATATGGGAAAAGAGAGAGAAGGACTGTGGCAAAAACACCCCTCTTACTACTCCAGCATATGGTAGAAAGGGCAATCAATATCTGTACCTTCATGATTAATGTTCCAGTTACAGGAAGCTTTCACCACTTCACATCAGCAAGAAAATCACAATCTTTTCCTTTCCAGGCTCTGCTAATATCCTAAAATCACAAGAGCTTTAGGCGTTCCCTGACGCTCACACCCAGGTCTTTCAAATGCTCCAGGCCAATAACAAAACCATTACCTGACTCTACACAGTGAGCTCATAAATATTAACAGAGAGAACAGAGTATCTGGCTTCATGCTGCCTATTTTCTGAGGCTGAGCTTCCAGCCCATGAAACACCACGGCTCAAACTGGTGCCATGACCTGACATTGCCAGAACATGCTTCATGTCTGCCCCAGCAGATCCACCTTTGTAGCTTCAGGCTTGGTGTTTCCAGTCTGTGGTCTCCACACGTTGCCTTCCTTGCTGGATCTTGTGCTGATCCCTCAAACCTCAGCAGTACCAACAGCACCCACCTCACCCCCTTGGCTTCCCCGGGGGCCACAGAGATGCTGTACAGTCTCACTTCTGATAGCCAGCTCTGTGCAGGCCAAGGAGACTTTCCTCTCAGAGCTGTCCTACCTTTAAGAAGCCCAGATTTTACCCACTCACACAAGGAGTACAAACAACACAATTTGTTTCACCGAGTACAGCTTTGCCACAGAGTTCAGACAAATGACTGAACGGGACCTGTCTGGCAACCACACACACAAAACCTAAAATCAAGCCATTTTAGAGTGTCTTACACCAGTCAGCACATGCTTTTAGGTGCTTAAAATAGGCCACACTGCAACAAATCCCTGCCCCTAGCTAAGGACCCAAAGTAATTCTCCTTCTTGGCTTGCTATCAAATATACATCCGCTGAAAGATGAGCACAGTCCCACAGGAAGCTATCAGAGCTGAGGAAGCTCCCACTTGAGAAACTGATACTTCTTCTTGCCAAGCTGCAAGATACAGGCAAACTGATGGGCAACTCTGACATCTTTCTGCTGTCACCCCTGTGCTGGTGTTGGCAGCTGGCAGTGGGAACAGGAGAGAACAGAAGTCACTGAGGTAACTCGAATGCCTGATGGGGACACACACGTATTTACTGCTTCAGGTCAGCTGCCTGTCTTTTCAGAGAAGTCCTAGAGACTCTCATCTTCTTTTCTTTATGCACAGCAGCCTGCAGGACAGATGGAAGAGATTCTGGAGTAAAGGTGGCATCCTGTGTGAATAAGGGTGAAAGCATTTCAGCTGGGAATGAGCGGGTATGCAAAGGCTTGGGAGCCTGGGTGATTCACGGAATGCTTCCCTTCCACAGCAGTTCCCCACCTCGCAAAGAGCGAGTCGTTGGCGCTGGGGAGCAGGAGCTGTGGCCAGGCACTTGGCAGGAACGTTTCTGGGTCAGGCGCCGAGGCTCGAGCTGCGCGTCAGCCGGAGCGTCTCCTCAGAGCAGCTCTGATGGAGCATCACCAGCAACAAAGCAACCCTTCCTGAAACTACTGCAAAGGAAGATAGAAACAATTCAGCCAGCCTTCAGCCCAAGAGGGCGTCAAACGCACAAGGATCGTGTTTTCTCTCCGGTTCCAAATAAAATCCCCAGTGTAGATATGTTGAATGGTCCCAAGGAGCAGATTCAGCAGTTGCTGGGCCTGAGAGATCACGAGCACTGCAAAATGGAGTGCAAGCTGAGCTGCAGTGGCACAGGATTTCTCTCTCCCTGACACCACGGGCTGTTGTAGCTGTGTGTGCCCCTGGTGTAACACTGGCAATGATCTCTTCCAAGCACTCTGGTCCTTGTCCTGACCCCTGTTCCCCTGCTGGGGAATGCATAAGCAAGGGGGATGCTCCGTGTGCTCCACACAGACCCTAGGTTTTAAACGCTGGAAACCTCACAGCAGGGCTGTCCTATCTGCCTCAAATCCAGCCCACGTACTCTCCTCTTGTGG
This sequence comes from Myiotriccus ornatus, assembly GCA_036023395.1. Lineage (NCBI taxonomy): Eukaryota > Metazoa > Chordata > Aves > Passeriformes > Tyrannidae > Myiotriccus > Myiotriccus ornatus. Next base: position 4,237,050 of record JAYRBT010000002.1, read on the forward strand.
AGACAACTCGAGGATGAGCACAGGAATATTTTAATCAGACTCTCAGCAATATTCAAGACCAGTGAAATGCTCCTAAACCAAGAGGGACCAACAATCCTTCCTAAGACCTTGTTTGATTAGAAAAGTATCAAAAGCAATGCCAAAGTTAAAATATCAATATCTCAAAGGAGTCAGTGTTAATTGTTCCTATAGGGGAAACTTCAAGACCAGGGGAAAAAAAACCAGTTTCCTTATTAACTGAGGGTGTTACCCCTTTAAGCATCAATAACTTTGCAGAACAGAACACAAATCAGTGAAGCCAAGCAGTCTGGATTGGGAATGACACGACATGCACTACTTAGCATGGTTTGAGATGTAGTCAGATCTCAAAGTCTAGGCAAAATACAGACAAATCAGAAGTGCAAAGTTCTCTTGCCTGCCTTGGAAAAGAAATATGTATCTGCTGCTCTACAAAGAAACAAGATTCCTGCAAAACAAGAGTTCACATGCATGCACAAATACCAAGTTCCCTTCTCCTAAGCCACTGGCAGAAGGACTAACCTTCCGTGCTCAAATTAACATTTCCACTCTTCCAGTCCAGCACACAAGTGGGAAAGCCACAGACTCACAGTCAAACCCAGAAAACCATAGATTCATCTCTAGAAATTACAGCTCCTGTCACCACGAAATTATCTGGGAACCAACTGATCTCTGGCATTTCAAGAAAAGGGAATGGTACCACTCTCTCCCGAGCCACGAAGGGCTGCTCTGGAGGAAATCTTCCTTCCTGGCACTCTGGCAAAGCGAGTGCAAGAGCAATCACAGCAGTGTCTGAGGACAGGACCCTACTCTTAGCCAAGGTATTACTAATGCAAGTGTGCTGAGCAACCACAGGCCTGTGTGGGTACTGGACCTGTGGGTGGGCAGTTGCTGGAGGAAACATTCATCTCTGTGGGGTGGAAAGAGCAACAAAAATGTCCTAAGACCAGGGAAGATCAAACAGGAGTAAAAGTACTTATTCATTGCTTCTCTTCTTTGCTTCCATTCGTAGTTGAGCTGCTAGAGCCAGAAGGAAGATCTCAGAAAAAGAACCGTAGATTTCCTCCCAACCACTGACAAAAAGGTTTGCTGAATAATAAAGTATTTATGTATAAAGTAGAGTTGAAATACCATTATGACCATGGGTGGCACAAATAGAGCGGATGGAATTTGATGCTGGTTGAGAGAGCAGAGAGGGGATGGAGTTGGAGCCTTCCCTTCTCATCCCCTTGTGATTTGGAGGTCTGTGTGGCATGGGAGACCTCCAAAAAGCAAACCCTTCCTCAGCCTGGCATAAATGAAACCTCCAGCTGGATCTTGTGTGCCCTAGAAGGGTTCTCACACATCTAAGATTCTGTCTTGAGCCTCTTTCCACAGCTGCTGGTCACATACAATATAAAAAGCCAGAAATAGCTATCAAAACAAGATTTGGAAGCTTCCATATCCCAGGATAATATTTAACTACTAGGCTAAAGAGAGCAGTGGCACCTTTTTTAATGAATTATGGGCTTTGTTTTCAGCTGAATATACTCAAAATGGCTAAGTGTTCCTTTTTAGCTGCTGGGGAAGAATTTAGTTCAGTCAAGACACAAAACTTCAGCAGCCACCACCACCTGCTCCTCCTGACTGTGAGCAAACCTGTTGGTCATCAGCCAGCTGACAGTTTATTGGTCCATAATATGAACACAAATAGAAGCATTAAATAAATCTCGTCGCCCTGCCCTGTTCCCTCTGCTGTTGTTACACCACAGAAAGGCTAGAAGAAGCTTGCCAGTGAATTCATCACAGTACCCATAAAATTGCTGGGAAATGGGCCTACTGAGACTGCCACAGTCACTGGCAATCAACCTTGGGGGTAGAAGGTTTCATCCTCTCTCCTCTGAAGCCACTGGGTGGATGACTCACAGTGACTGGTGTTGCAAAGTTCCCAGTTTCTCTTCAAATTGAGTGGTTGAGCTTCCCACTGCTCCAGAAGCAAAGCAAAGCCAGAGCCAAAAACCCACACACTAATGGATTTTTCCACATGCTGAGACCCAAGGGTTTTAAGGAGCTGTGAGAGCTCCTAGAAATAGAAAGTTTCGTTACCTGCCTTGGAAAACTTTGCTCCGTGCTCTGCCGTGCAGTCCTGCCCGTGTTTGTGAGGACACTTGAGGTCATGAGTGAAAAACATCAGCGCACATTTCTGCTCAGTTCTGTGAGGAAGGAGACAGGAGTGTTGAAAGCAGGTTTGTGAACAGAGTATCACACGATCCCTGTGTCAATGCTGCCAGGGCCAAGTGAGTACTTCCCACAGAGTACGGTGGACAGAATATATTCAGCGTATGACCAGCCTGACCAAAGGATTGCCACAACTCAGTGTCTGCAGAACCTCTCCTCCGTGTGTGTCTCCAGATCAGTGCCTCATGTTGTAAGTTTTAAGTGGTAGCAGAGTTGGCAGCGTGCTGCAGACCTTTGTTTCACAGATTCCCAGATAACTGCTGCTTTTGTGCAAGCCCTTCTCTAGCAATGACAGTATTAAGTGCCTTTTATATAAGGTCTTTCATTCAACAGTCCCAAAGTGCTCAATAAATTTAAGAAACCATTAATACTCAACAGATGTATCACTTCACAGATTTAAAGAGGCCACATACTTCTCCAGGATCCTCCACATTCCCACAAATGGTAGGTACCATAGCTACCATAATTATCTATCAGTTTGCAGAGAAGATGAATTAGGGGATGCCAAAGGCCACAGTGCATTTTGCTAATAACAAAAGGATTTAAACAGAGTTCCTGGCTCTTAACTTTGTTCCCACGTGAGCAGGAAACCACCCTGCCTCCAGAAATTCACACACACTGTGTATCCAGAACGCTGAACTGAAAAGCAAGGATGCACTCCCAGAGTGCATGAAAACCCCACAGGTCAAAGTGAGCCAAGTCCAAGCAACAAGAAGTTTTTCACTAGGACAACTTAAGCTCACTAAAATTGAATTTAGTGGCCCAAGCAGGACATTGAGAGAAGTCCAGTAGTCACCAAGTAACTGTAAGCTTTCCCATACATCCCACTGGGGGGTAGAAGAGCAGAATTTCCCCTAATAAAATAAATCATGGAATATATTGCTTGAAAGAATAAGTCTTTCCACAACAGCAATGCCGTCTTCACAACACCTGGATTAGACACCCATTAGCTCATAATATATCCAGAATGCGCTCAGGCAGCAGGTGATGAGAGGCAGCAGCACAGAATTCAGCATCTACATGATTGCCACTGATAATTTGGCTCCAGGCAAGGAAGGACTTTGCCCTGCCTCCTGTCCATATCACATGGCTGATCCAAGCAGAGTGCAACTGCTCCAGGGTTGTACCTATGCATGAGCCAGCCCTCTCTGCAAGTCTGCACCTGTGAAGTTATTCCTGACATGAGATCTTCTGACAGCAGCCAGACTTCAAGAATTCCAGCTAGTTAGCTGCTGTATAACTCGGCCGTGCTTCCAACTCACCGACGCGGCATCGCCCGGAACATCCTTCTAGTCAGTGGCCAAACAATCAGCTTCCAGTCCCAACAACTTACCTCCCCACCTGCGAAACCACAGCAGCTGAGCATCCACGCCCAGGCTGCACAAACCTCAGGAACAGGCTTTGGCTAAGGCACAGGTCACACAGTTATCAACCAGGAGGGTGTGCATGAGCAGCACTGATTCCTCAAGCTGTGTCTGAGCCTCAGTGTAAAGCAAAACAGTTCTTATTCTTTCTTAGTCATCGAATTGTAGAATACTCTGGGCTGGAAGAGACCCACAAGGATCACTGAGTCCAATTCAACACTTCTTGACAGTCTGTTTGCCTCCTACTATGCTGCTGCTACCAAAGGCAGTTCAAGCTCTGTCACACCATTTGAATTACACATCCTCTTTCAGGCAAATAAAGAGGCATTTTCAGAAATCTCAGCTGTTTTGAGACCATGGCAGAATAGTCACAGTAATATAAACTGCATCTTAACTGTGTATTTCAATTCATAGTTGCAAAAATTAGAGGTTTGAGTGGGTTTTGCCTGAACTTTATCTACTTCGGAAGAAAACTGCACTGGTCTAACACCACATCACAATCACTTTGTAGCACTTCATGCAATAAAATCTGGTCCTTAACAATTGCACCTTCTGCTGGACACATTGGGAATATTCACATCCTCCCCCAGGCTTCCTTGCCTCTAATTATCTGATCTACTTCTCCTGTTGATATCTTACACTGTGCATTTGAAACAGGAGATAGAAGTGGGAACCATGGCTATTGGAAGTGCTTCCTTCTCAATTTTCTATCAGGCATACCTTGGATAACTGATCAGCAATGCAACCAGCTGACAGGACAACCAAAGAGAGACATTGCCAAGCTCTTCTCAGCTGAATTAGAATAGCAGAGAATAAGTGACCTGGATTGTACCTAGAAAGTCACAATTCCAGTGCTTGGCCTGACTGGGGGTGAGGAGAAGGCCCATCCAAGGTGACACCCAATTCTTTTTAGGTGAAATAAACTGAATTTCTACCAAGAGGAGCCAAGTTTCACAAGCTACAACAGGAAAAGCATTCACTGGACAGAGACTGTGTGAACACACATGAGAGACGAGACTGGGGCCCGTTTTTCATCATGTGGAAATGTAACAGCTTTTTACTCCGTTTCGTGAGTCAGTGTTCCCGACAGAAAGAGCACACACATCATGGCTCTGGCACTGCACACCACTCCACTTCCTACCAGCTCCATCCCACCACGAATCCAGGACAGCCATTTGGTTAACCTCTCCAAGGAGGGCTTTGTGGCAGTGGTGGGCTCCAGGAGCAGGAGGGGGGGGCAAGGCAGAGACGTGTCTCTCCTTGCAGTCCCTGCGGCACAAACCACCCCTGTAAGGAAAACAGATGAGCCCAGAAAGCAGTTGGGAAACTGGAGAGAAAGATCTCCTCCTGGCATGAGTCAAGCTCCCAAACAGGTCAAAGAGCTATTCTGGTTTGCAATGGGCACAAATTGTCCACCAGAACCTATGACAGCTTTTCTCCCCACTGATTCATTCCCCAGTATGTCACTGGGCTAACAGACACCAGGATGCCTTGGCTACTCCCAGTCAACACACAGGATACAGAGTTTTCAACAGAAGGTTGCCTTCCCTGGTCCTTCATGTCTCACTGACATGGCAAAGTATCCCTGAGCTGCTAAACTGGGAGGGTTTTTATTTTGGCCACAACGTGCATCTGGGAGGGCTGCAAAGCTGTCAAAGTGCTCATGGGCTAATGGAAAAATAAAAACAAAAAAACCAAAGGAACCAGCTCCAAACTCAATCTCAAACCTAAGACAAGCCTTTGCTCAGTTAATACTCTTGCCAAGAGATCTCTGGGTCCGTACTGCCTTTTCTTCTTTCAATTCTAAACTGCTTTCCCAGGGTCTTTTAGATAAATCCATCTCACTTAACATCTCAGGTGCATCCTTCGATAGGGTCCAGAGCGATTAGGCACACAAAAACATCACATATCACAATGCTCCAAACTCTGGGATTTCTTAACATTTCCTTTTCGGCCTCTTTCCCCCAGTCACACTCATGTTGTGGTCATACTACTAAATATCACAGTTTATCCTAGAAGTCCCAAACTGTTTGCCTTTGTCTGCAAAAATTATTACATTATAAGAGTTTTAGTTAATTTGGGCTGCCTGAACAAACAATTTCCCAGGCCAAAATATTAAAGCTATAAAGCTATTAAAGAAAAAAAAGAAAAGAAAAAGAAAAAATAAGAAAGATAAAGCTTTGAGCTAAGGTTTCCTTGACATTTGTTTGTCATAGCCTAGATCCCTGAAAAAGAGTCTGGAGTAAATCCATGCTTCCAACAGCACACGTCTCACAAAAGTCTGGGAACTCTTACTATGGGAAAAATGACAAGGCTTCAGGATGACTCATTGCTATGTGCAAAGATGTTGGAAGAAACTGGGGAACAAAGAGTAATTAATGTATTTCCCACTCTTTCCCAGATTTCCATCTGCTCTGCCTCACTTTCTGAAGGCCTCAGCACGCACAGAAGGGTTTCTCTGCCTGCAGACAGGCTGCCTGGCCACTCTCAGGCCTGCCCTCCAGACTATTTACGAGAGCTTGTAGTGCCAGGGCAAGGGGGAATGGCTTCTCCCTGACAGAGGGCAGGGGGGCTGGAACGAGATGAGCTCGGAGGTCCCTTCCAGCCCAAACCATTCTGGAGTCCTGTGAAACCAAAGCAGCCTGAGCTGGCTTGGGGAGGTGGGGAATGGGAAGGAGCAAGGATGTTTTTCAGTGCTGCTGGATCTGGAGAAGCAGGCACAAATGCAGACTGACATGCACCTTATTAGCTGGTCTTCAAGACCTCCTTTGGAGTACTACTAACCCCTTGCTCTCAAAGCAATTCACCAGGCATACCTGGAGGATCTCCCAGCTTCTTCAGGCAAATCAGCTCTGCAATGACCTTCCTACAGCCTGGTATTCTGAGTACTAGCTGTGGAGGACAGGTAAGTTGAAAATAAACTGGAAATTCTTTCTAAACTCTTTTCTTGAGACTGTAAGAACATTTTTGCAAATGCTGCAAAGACTTGTGTTCTAGTGAGGAATGCTTCATTAAAAGCTCTTCGGAGATCAACAAAGACCTGAAAATTGGATAAGTACAATTTACAGTAATAATTTTCCTAAAAAAGATAAAGAACTTCTCCCTCAGCTTGATCAGGGCTCCACATCCTCCCCAGCTTGTCAGCTCTGGAGCAGGTTCTCATAGGGAGGGCATCCAACTTACTCTGGAATATTCTTTTTGCTAATGAAAGTTAAGGAGTGAAGTTTCCTATTACTAAAAAAAAATTAAAATTGCAGTAACAGTTTTGTACCCTTCTATGGAAAAAACCAAAACAGTCCCAGCCGACTAAACCAAGAATCTGCTCATCTGTCACTTCTAATGACAAAAAACTGCCAACACTGAAACTTATAATTTCAGAGTCAATATTACTGCTCATCTTTGCAGGAGATGGAAGAAAAAAATCCATGTTATTTGCTACAGCAGAGCCCACAGGGTCCCTGTTTTGAAGTGTTACTTAGTCGGTTCTGCTGACCTCATTCACACTTAAAAACACTGTACCTTGATCCAAATCAACTTGAAGTCAGAAGACCTGTAAATGATACAGTGGGAACTGAATGAAACCCTGGAGAGAAACTGAATGGGAAATGGGTTTTAAAGAGAGACCTCTTGCCCCCAAGGCGAGACAGTCCTAGGAAACTACAGAAACACATTGTCCTTGTTCAGCCTTCTGCCAAGGCCAAGAGATTTAAAACAAACATAGTTCTAAGACAACAAAGGCAAAGATTTCCATTTCTCCCCCAGACATTAGCTCAGCTGCAGCATCCTACTGACTTTCTCCTATCTCTGCAGAGTATTTCCAGCTTCAGCAAGTGGCACAGAAGAAATGAAAACTTGTATTTTGCAGCTTGTCTGAAAATGAAACCCCTAAGGCTCTATGTGAAACAGTTACAAGACAAAAGGTTTCGAACCTCTCAAACATCCACTTGGCTCTTGCATTACACTGTGAGGAGTTATCTTCATTTAGAAAAATTGGAAGACTTCTAAGATAACGAGAGCAAAAGAGGGAGGGTTTCCACCAGCACAGTGACAAAAAAATCTCCACTTAAATATTAAGGGATCTCTCAAAACAGAAGTAAAAGCCATGCAGATTTGAGAGCACAAATATTTCTTATTTCTCAAGAAAAGCAAGTGTTCAACATACTAACAACATACTAACTCTGAACAAGACAAGTAGTGAAGCTGCTCTCCAAAGAACTCCAGAAATACTGAATATTTATTTTGCTGATATGAATCTCACAAAGCATAGAAAAAATTCCCACTCCTGTCTGCACAAGAGCAGGGAGAATCTGAGCAAATGGCATTTCCCTATGCTAGGCAACCAAGCTTAGGTCTTGCCTCTATAAGTAAACTGCGTTTCCAGAGCCACACTATAATCTATTAATCTGCTGTTCAGTCTTTTTCTACTCAACAACATGTTTTCATTTCTCATTGAAGGCCAGATCTCCCTCTGCTTCCCCAAGCTGGGCATTGTTTTCTTTTAAATCAGCGTCTCTTCTTGCCATGTGAATGCCCAGGCTGAAGGACAGATGAGGACTCAGGAAGATCTGGCTGCCCCTAAGATTTTTCAGAGGAAAGAAAGACTAAGTCAGGTCCTTGTGGTGAACTCATCATCTTCAGACAAATATCTGAGGACCTGTTCTCCACTGAGCTAAACATAAGTATTCTGGGAAAGGGCTGCTTGAGGGAACAGGTGGAATTTTGAACAAGACAGGGGGTGAGGTTCATCCCACCCCTGTCCATGAGGATACAGACTCTCCCATGTTTTCCCTTTTCAGGATCACAAACTGCACCATGACTTTTCTCTTTTAGCAGCATGCAGGTGAAACAATGAACTCTCTACCACCACTAAATCTGTCTTGGCTCTTTTATGTTGCAGCTGCTCAGAAAGTCTTGTCAGCTTGCAAGTCCCACCCATGCCTTCCTGCAAATCCTTTCCATCCATGTCTGCACATCCAAGAAACAAAAAGCTTAGAAAAGGGTCTGCTGTTGTGCTTACACTGATCATTGTGATCACTCAGTACGTTCACGGGAAAGGAGAAGTCCAAAGAGGGAGAGCAATAATCCATAGCAGTTGGTCTGCACAAATAACTTTCCAAACAGAGATTTTGCCTGCTGATAGCAATCCTTCAGTTCACACAAAAAAATAAACAAAAAACGGAGCCTTAACTATAAAACTACTGACTGCAACAATCCGAATAAAACCCCCCTAGTTTAATCAATACCAGGGAGAGGCAAATGAGTAGGGAATGTACATTCTCACTTCCACGAGCACATGGATAAACATCTGCTGAGACCACGCTTAGAAACATCCAGGAAAAGCCGGTACTTGAGGAAATCAAATTTAGAGTAGATCTTACGAACAATAATTTTAGTGATACAGTGGTGTGTTCGTATTACCACCCAAAGATACTTTTCTTGATACTGGAGCAACACTCAGTTACAGAGGTGATACCTTGGGACTGGCCAGTCATCTGTGGTCTCTGATTATGAGAGCACCTACACTCACTCAGATCCCAAAGGTAAGAAAAGAGTTTTGTTGTATCCTGAGGAGGAATAAACTGCTTGGGATCAAAAAAACCATAAAATCACACAGCCAGTGTCTTATCTCTTCTTCTGGCATGCACCATTTCCCACACCAAGTCCAGCTGCACTGATTGTGTCACAGCACATGTACAGAAAACACAGTTACAGCTCTACCACTAAAATAAGTTCTCAGTAGATTTCACTGCTGAGGGAGAAAAGCCCCCTTAACCACATTACATCTCTAGCCTGCTTCCACTGATTAGGTGTGGTTTGTTCCCTTGGCAAAGCCAAACAGGCATTCACTGATCTCCTCTTCAGGGAAATACCCCAAACCCACAGCCTGGGGTGTTGTTTTAAAAATTAACCTGTCCATCAATCAACTAACTACACCAAATCTAATGAGGGTGCAGATTTGCAGATCTCACATCTTCAGGTTACCAGAAATCCTCCAACAGATACAGTGCAGTTCCCCAAGTTTCCCTTCCTTTATTCTCTTGCTTCCCAGGAAGAACATATAACAGCATCTCTGTGAGGCTCAGATCTCTGTGCCATCAGGACCATTTGCAGTTCGTCAGCTCCAGAGAACCTAAACTTCTTCCACCCTTCCTTTCCCCACCCTTCAGCTCTTACTGCTTTGAGAAGGAAGTGGGTGGTAAGAAATAAACTTTGCATCACTCTGCCGCACCACTGTCACTTAAATTAAACCATCCCCACCCTGAGATGTCTGCTGATTTTTTCCTTTCTCAGGGTTCTGTAGTCACAGGCCCAGACCCTCCCCCAGGGAGATTTGAAAGGATACCATTTAGTGCAAACCTACCAGGTTTCCTTGTCAGCCAAAAAGAACTTCAGCCTTTTCAGTCTTCTGCTCAAGATCATCCATCTTTCAGATTCACAAATTCAGACTGAAGTTTGCCAAGAGCATACAGTGGCAGGACAAGTGGGAATGGCTTTAAACTGAGAGTAGGTTCAGATTGGACATTAGGAAGAAATTCTTCCCTGTAAGGATGGTGAGGCCCTGGCACAGGTTGCACAGAGGTGTGGACACCCATCTGTAGAAGTGTCCAAGGCCATGTTGCACAGGGCTCAGAGGAACATGGTCTAGTGGAAGGCGTCCCTCGCTGCCCATGGCAGGGAGTTGAAACGAGATGGTCTTTAAGGTCCCTGCTAAACCCAACTATATCATGATTCCATGGTGATTCTGCCTTTGCAGGTACAGGCAGAACCCAAGCCTGCTCTTCACAGCCTTCCCCCTTCCCCTCTACAAAACACAACGGGCCACAGGGACTGAAAGGACACGGAGAGTCAAAGGGAGACATTTCTACCAACCTCAGTGGAACTCTTTGGGATGCACTTTCCTCAAGGAGCAAGCCCCTTGCCTCCAGAGGCAATAACTTAAACTGGTAGTTTACTTGGAGAACACCAATACACACTCAAGAAACGCTGGCAAGGCTGAATTCCTTCTGTTTCTTGTAGAACAGGCACTACAGCTCCAAGTGTGTTTCCAGGTGTAGGTTCAGACTCCCAGCCCCAGACCCTTTGCAGACACAGCCTGGCTGCTGCCATCTTCTGATCCCTGAACTCCTGCCTTCAGGCCCGGCAGGAAACCCCGACACCAGATCCCTGTTCCCGCAGGATGCTCTAGTGAGCAGTGTCCGGGACTCTCCGCTGTGCACAGAGCATTTTTCCTGCCTGCTCTGAACAGGCTCTGGGCACTAGAGCACAACCTGGGTGGCTCTGGTGTCAGCAAACCCCAGAGGCAGGTGCAGGAAGAAGCGGTGGCTGTTCTGCAGCAATGTCCAAGACAGACTGGAATGGTCCCCTCCCTCAGGCCTCCTTTGGTTTGATTTCTGAGTGCGTCTGATGCAGGGCCTGTGATTCCCGAACTGTGCGGACCAGACCTGGCCACGGTCTCCAGGCACTGCAGGGCAGCGCTCGCTACGGTGGGATGGGCATATTTCTGTCTCAGGCAGTGGGTGCTGCTTCTTCCTTTGCTTTCAAGCACATCCAAAACTCCCTGATAAGCCAGGATGGTTGCAGGTTCTGCCTTCATTTTCCCATTTGCTGGTAAACTGGGCCATCTTTGCAGCAGACCCCAAAGGACTGACTTCCCTCCATCCTGGAAGCTGAGCCATACAATGCCCTGCCTTCAGCTTCTGCTGCTTCTTCCCTCCATTCCAGAAAGGCCTGCATTTAGAGGTCAGAAGCCCATGCCTGTGTTTTTGAGGTGCCTGCATGGAGCAGAGGTTCAGCAGCTGCACTCCAAGGCTGATATCCCATGCCAGTCTCTAAGGATGGCAGCAGTGCCACCGCTGTGGGACGCCTGAGTGTGGCAGGTGAGTCTGCCCTCAGGCACGGCCATGGAAGTCAGTCAGGATGACAGGCTGCCCCTGAAGCTG
>JAYRBT010000002.1:4251063-4265511 GCA_036023395.1 Myiotriccus ornatus
TAATTAAAACTGCACACAATTCTGTTAGGTATGTTTTGGAGGCTAATGCTGCTTATAAACATGGGACAGGTATAAAAGGTAAGGAAGTTCAAAGCAGTGGGTTTGGTTTGGACTTTGGAGTGGTTTGGATTAAACCTCACGTGAACTGTTTTAAACAAAAGCTGCAAGGAGATGCTGTGATTGCTCTGCTCCTCTGCTGCTGGCTCTGACCCAGTGGCACATAAGCTGGAGGATGTGCAATGACATGTCTTAATCCAAGAAAGATCAGTAAAAATTATAGCATTTTGAACCTGAGAATTGTTTCAGGAGAATCAGAGCATCTTTGGACAGGGATTTAGTGAATCCTTGTCTTCTGAGGAGCTCTGGTGGTTGGTATAATTTCCTTTGCATTTAAACTTTATTCTGCTGGATCTTTTCTTCACTGTCATGATGTTGATAACAGATTTTTTTTTTGCTAAAGCTGTATCTGGCTGAGGCAAAAATAAATATTAAGCTATGAAAGCAGGATGGAGTGACTGGTGTTAAGCAGCTCTGGAAGAAGGAGCCAAATTCCAGCATTTCTAAAAGGGCCAGATCTATTAGGGTAAGAAAATACACTGTTTGTAGGAACAGTTTTTAGGTGTTCAGAGCCCAGAACAGCATAATAAAGATGTGCCAGGCAAGGTGTTGAAAGTTTTCCCTCAGGACACCAATCCAGTCAGAGCCCTGAGCTTTTGTGTGTGATCAGGTGGAGTTTTTTATGAACTGGTTGCAAACTAGGCAGAGCTTACAAGTCCTGGGAGCTACCTGGGAAAGACCCCTTGAACTCCTGCAATATTTATTCAGGAGGTACACAGCAGTGTTACACACTAAATGTTTTTATTGACTCACAGCAGCGAGAGACACATTAGAAATGGAGAAGAAACAGCCTCTGTGGTGAGATGCTAGTGCATGTTGAACTAAAGGACAAGGAGTGGATGACTGCCCTGTCCTATCTGCAAGAAAAGATTTTGCACATTGAGTATTTTTTAATATTACTGGAAGACAACAGCTTTGCTTTTTTTTCTTTTCTTTGTTTCAGCAATAAAGAAATGTCTTTGTTTCAGCACTAACTCTCTTGCGAGTGTTCTTGTTCTCTGTGGATTGTGCAGTCTTGTTTTGGTGTGAGAAATCGCACAGCAGGCGTGTTTTTGAAGCAGAAAAATTGGAATGGTTGGCGAAAGGCAAATCTATAGTTTGAGGACAAATCTTGACTTTTGGAAGGTTTGACTGGAGTGACAGAGGACACCAGGTGTTTTGCTGGGTTAACCCTACCTTGAGGCCTGTCATGTCTTGGTTCTCCTTGGCACACTGGGCCAGGATCTCCAGGAAACACCAACCCTTAGTTGGGTTTAAGCTTTCTGGGTTACCTCTGCAGCTGCTGGAGAGGAATTTAAAGGTTCAAGTGGGGTCAGAGAGCAGCTGGGAGGGGGATGATACGTTGTGCTGCAGTGTCAGTTTGAGGAACATTCTCTGTGTCAGAGCAGTGCTGTGTTCATCTTGGAGCTGAGAGTGGACTTCAGAAGCAAACACGGCTTGTATTCCCACCTGTGTTATGCTGCTAAAAATTGGGCTTTGGATAAAGAGTGGTGCTTTAAAGGGCAGCATATCCCTTCATTTACTTCTCTGGTTCCCATCCCCAGTCCTGCCCACCTGTCCCCAAAATCAGGCTCATGAGCCGTGTTTCTGGCTGCAGGGGGATTGAACATGTTTGCAGCCCGGATTGAGGCAAAGGAATGGATGGAAAATGGCAAGATTGTCACCAGATCCTTGCACGTACTGGGGCCACAGCTATAATCTCAGTTTTAGGGTCGTCCAGAGGTGCTCCCCACACCTTTGGGTTGGAACAAGGAAGGAATAGGGATGCTCAGCCTCTCGATGCTTTGGTGCAAAGGAAGAGTGGTGTAAATCTGTGATGCGGGAGAGGGCTTGGCTATGGAAAAATGACAGTAAGGGGTGTTTGTGTTTGCTTTGGGATTTGCCCAGGGGAGACCATCTTGGAGGAGGGCTCCGGGCCATGGCACCGCTGCTCTGCCGGCTCAGGCATCGCTTTTCCCAGCAAACCCCCTCTCATCCCTCACCTTCCCCTCCAGCCGCATTGATCCCGACGGCTCCTGGTTGCCGTCAGCTCCGTGCCAGCATCGCGTTGACGTTCGGACATCCGAGAGGAGCACTGTCCTCACCTCTTGCTCCCATTCCCAATTATCTCGTGTTTTTGGGAGGCGAGCAGGGGAGCAAAGCGGGCGGCAGCTGGTGGTGATGACGGTGGGAGACCTTCCCCCAGCGCCAGCAGGGTTGGGGTCAGAGCATCCTGGAGTGCCACCATGCAACATGTGGATTTGGGAAGGATTCATCTGGTAGTGGGATGTGCTGGGGCTGCAACCCCACATCCCGATGCCATCCTCCTTCCCTGTGGTTCCACGTGGGAAGGGAGTCTCTGGCACTGCTGGCCATCTTGGGCCTGGGCAGAACCACAAACTCTGTCCATGCTTCTTCTCTCTGCCAGGAAATCGTTTCATTTTCGGGGAAAAAAAAAACCACAGTAAAAATGGAACAGATGAGAGGTTTCCTCGAGAGGGCAGCAGCTGCGAGGGAAACTGCACATTCGAACATACCGCTGTCCCTTCCACGCAAGAAACTGTTTCCATTTCAGGGCAGCTGGGCTTTTTTTTTTTCCTTTTTTTTTTTTTTTTTTAATGTTTCTTTTTGCTTTTCATTATGTTTTTGAACAACAAAGGAAGTGTTGCTTCCCAGTGTGCTTAGCTGAGCCTCCCAAATACACAGGCACCTCTCTGTAAGCCATTTCCCCCTTTTCCAAGGCTCTGTTTAAGGCTCTGATAGCATTTTCAGGGAGGAGACATGCCCGAAGGGAATACTCCTCTTTTTGCATCACCAAAATAAAATGCAGCAGATCTGTTGTATTTTCAGGGTTATTAAAAAATCCGTGAGGTTTGGATGCTGTTTGTGGGGTTGTCTGGAGCTGGTGTGGGATGAGCTTGTCCTCTGTATGGTGGCATCATCCAGCACCTCTGGACACTGCTGGAGACTGCCTGAGCCAGCATCCCAGGAAGTCACTTATTTTATTCAGGTGTTTCTCTTCAATTCAGACACCAAAAGAAGAGGCCAGACTCATAAAACAGCTGAGCACGTTGGAAAGTCTCTTCCACCGGCAAAACTAACCACGTTAAATTAACGGGGAGACTTCTTGACTTGACAGGATCCTGATTTGTCTTTGGCCCAAAGGCTTGAAAAGCACTTTTAAGAGGTGGCCACCAGCTGCTGCAGAAGTGTGGAGTAAATTTAATGTGATTTTTATTCACCTCCTGGTGATGGCAGGAATATCTCAGCAACTCATTTGTGCCTTGTGTGAATTTTAGCGCAGAGATGGAAATGGATCCCAGTTCTGCCACCCTGGACAGTCCCAAGTAGCTTTCAAAGCAATACCAACACATTTCCAAGGAAAATTAGCAGAGATTTCGTGACAGGGCTTTATTTTCCCAGCCATTTCCATGTGCTGCCTGTGATCTGGAGGTGCCCTCTGGAAAGATGATTGCAAGTGGTTTCCCTTTCTTATCTGCCTCAAAAGCTTTGTGGTGGAACAAAAGAATCACTATGGGGAAATTAAGATGCAATGGAGCAATATGGAACAATAGGACAGTTAATTTAATGTGAAAGTTAAAGAAAAGGGTGCTAAAGGGTCAGGTTGAACCTCTCCACATCCTTCCCATGCCCCCAACGCCCTGATTGATACTGTCTGGGTTGTTCTGAGCAGAGGCTGGATTCAGATATGTTATTTCCTTCCATGACATCAAAGGGGAAAATGCCTCGATTTTTAGGAGCTGTGTCCATGAAAGGAAATGGTCATTGCTTTTTCCCCAAACAAGTTTTTTTCATCTATTTCATTCCCTTAGGGGCGTTGGTTTAAACTGCAATAAACAAGAAGCTCTCTGGGTGCTGAGGACTGTCCACCCACCTGTCCTTGTCCATGGGACTCTGTGTCTTTCTGCTGCTGCTCTGGAGCAAATCTCCTCGTAAGCTGAGATTTGGGGGTCACTGAGCTGCTTTCTCTCCACCCTGAAAACCTTTTTTCCCCTTCCTCATGTCTTCCCTGGGAGTAAGGAGCGATGGCTTCTGCCAGCAGATCTGGAGGCAAAGGCTGCCCTTTCTTAACCTGCCAAGGGGATAAGAGACCCAGTGTGTATTTAACCTAAGCTTTGTTTTTATGACTTTCTAGGCTTGTCTGTGCATTTTCCTGGTTTTGCTTTGTTCTCTGGGATCCTCAGCCAAGTTTCTGTCCCCTCCCTGGCTCCTGGGCCAGCAGTTCTTGCTTTCCACATATTTTTAATCCTCTGTGGCAAAGACCTTTGGTAGTTTTGGGCAATGTAGCAGCTCTTCTCTTGGCTGCATCCCCACCACGCTGCTCTTTTGCCTGAAAATCCTTGAAATCCCCCAAATTCAGGGGGATACCGAGAGGGTGGGGATTCCTGGTCCATCGTAGAGTGTTTGGGAGATCAAGCATCCAGCAGGGAATATTTGTGGGGATGGAGTGGGAGGATCCCACGTGAATCTCGGGACGTTTGAGGGATAGAGTGGAGGTCTGGTCCAGCCAGGGCATTTGGGGGATGGAGCAGGCAGGTCCCTGGTCCGACATGGGTGTTGGAGGGTATGAACTGGGGTCTCCCTAGTGCAGTAGGGAGCATCTGGGGGGATGGAATGAGTGATCACTGCTCCAGCTGGGGCACTTGAGGGATGGAGCATCCCTGTGTAGGAGCCCCTCTCCAGTCGATGCCCTTACCGACGAGATGGGATGCACACTGTGAGTAAGCCCAGGGGCTTCCTGCTTTGGCCCCCTAGTTTGTGCTCTGCCACGAGCTGCCCCACGGCAAGCGCGGTGGGATGAGCTTCCCGCGCCGGGGAGGGAGATGCTCCTGCAGAAACCTCCGGCCTGGCTCAGCATCCCTCCCGAGGGGAGCGCGACGCAATTGCCGTGTCTGCCGCAGCACGCCGCTAAATCTGCCCACGTCCCGTGACCGCACGCGTGTTAAAGAAGCACCTGTTCACCGCCAAAGCCACGGGGACACCGGGCGAGCGCCTGGGTGAGCGCAGCGAAAGCCGCGATCGGGGGCTGGGCTTTGATCCCCGGGAGGTGGAGGAGTTCGGGCAGCTGTGCCGAGAGCTCTCCCGCCGCCGCTCTTCTACTTCGGTGACATCCTTACAAAGCCCATCCTGTGTCCGCGGCGCCTCGGTACGGTCCTCCTTGCCGGCCCGCGGCCACCTGTCCTTCCCCGCCGCCCCAGCCCGGGGTCCCTTCCCCGGGGGCTGCCAGCGGAGGGGCGCGAATCGGATTTCACGGCCCCGACGCCTGCAAAAGAGCTGCCGGGCTTTGCTCTCCCTTACTCAGAAGCCCCCGTCCCCAATGGCCTCTTTGTTCCCCCGGCACGGCCTGCCAGCAGCTGGGTTCTCCATCCAGCTGTGCTGGGATGAAACGGCCTCAAGCTGCGCCAGGGGGAGGTTCAGGCTGGACATCAGGAAGGATTTCTTCACGGAAAGGATCGTCAAGCGTTGGAAAGGGCTGCCCAGGGAGGTGGGGGAGTCCCCATCGCTGGAGGGGAAGTGCTCCTTAAAACAAGGTTAAGAAACCTTTCCAGACTTTAGCCACACTTTTCCCGTAATTCCTCGAATAAGGTGGGTCTGAAAAGGAAGAGAGACGGATACAGAACAAGAGGTGGGGAAAAACAACTTGGAAAAGCAATCAAGCATATTTCTATAGGAACAAATATTTCATGGCACAAGCAGGCACACCCCAGGCTATTGGTCTGAGCCCCTGGGATGGGGAGGTTGCTGCCCATCCCTCGGTGGCTTCCTGTCTCCAAAGGCAATGACTTGAAGGGCCCACAGCTGTTAAGAGGAGGTGGAGGAGTGGCAGCCCTTCCAACCCAAACTGTTCTGGGATTCTGTGAAGTTGCTGGAACCATGGGAGGATCTTTAATGCTGAGAATGCACAACCACTCCTCCACCTCCTCTTGACGTTTTCTCAAGACCTCAGGCTTTTGCAGGATGTCATGGCATTGGATGTGCCAAAAAATTAACAATCAGGGACCTCTGACAAAGCTGGGCATCCCATCTGCACAATTCATACACGAACTGAGCACCATTAGATGGACTAAGATGAGGATGAGGAGCAAAGTGATTAAAAAAGAGGTTAAGTATAGGTCTTTAAGGGTGGGTTTCCCACCACTAGACAGATGTGAACCCGCTAGTGCTGCAGGACACCTCCCAGGAGCTGTTTGCAGAGAGCTGGGCAAGGGGACAGTGGGCAATTCCCCTTGTAAGTCTGCCTCTGTGTCAGAAAGGATAAGGCTGGACATAGCCAACTGGAAAAGAATCCCTGGAACACCAAGGAAACCTGAGGAAAACAGCTCGTACAAGCCATTCCCACAGACACAGCCCTGCCTTGCCTCGGGCTCACAGAGGCTGCAGGCAGAGGGGAAACAGGCACAGCCACCAGCTCAGCCCAGCCCAAAGTCAGGACTTGGCTTCTCTTAATAATTCCATCATCAGCCTGATGGGAGGTTGTGTATACGGAGTTTTGGGAATTCTGCTCCTTCTCCCTGCCTTTCGCTGGAAACAGTCCCCTTCACATCGATAAGGGGAGACCAGTGCGGGGAGACAGGCTTTGAGCACAGGCTGGGCCACCAAATTTGAAAGGAATATAATAAACTGCGAGGGAAAGTCAGTTGTTTGAAAGACCAAAGTGCTCTCAGTCAGTACTGAAATAATCTTCTAAAAAAAGAGCTGTGAACACTCCAGAAATAAAGGAGGTGTGAGACAGAAACAGCATCAAGAATGTTAATTGTTTGATTAATTACTGTTGAATCCCCAAATTCCCAGCTTCTTGGGGTGTCACTACAGCTGGGAAAGGTTCCTCTTGTGTCAGCCTCTGTTGAGCCACTCTGCTGTGGTTTAGTCCCACACTGCCATACCCATTGCACCGTAATTCTGAGGAAGCCTGTCTGGAGCTGGCAGTGAAGCCACCACTATTACAGATGAGTCCCTATCCCACTCTCCTCCCTCTTCACACTCTGCCCTTCACAGTTACTGGCACTTAAATGCTCTGAAGAGGGATTTTTTTCATCAAAAGCTGCCCAAAACTAAGTTGAAACTGCCCTATGAGCACCTATGATCCATCCTTCCCAGAGAACTGGGCTGGGGGGACAGCACAAAGGACAAGCCCCACTGCTTAGAGAGTCCCCTCTGGGAGCTCTTCTCTAGGGGGATATTTTGGGATGCACCCAATGCCTCCATATTTCACATCACTATTTAATTTAAGCCATGGAGCTGTTTATTCTGTAAGGACACCATGCTTTTATTAGCCATTTATTTACAGTATGAGGCATTCCCCACGTGCATGACCTGCTGGAGACCATAGCACAAGCCTATTTATTTTGGAGCCTGGTCCAATTTACACTAACCAGGGAGCAGGGATCCCTAAAAAGGCTGGTGAGTGAAGCAGAGCCAACCTGTGGGCTCTAACAACGCAGCCATTATAAGGTCCTATGCATCACCCCCCGTAAACATGTGCTCTGGATTTGACCTGGAAGCAAATCTGGTTTAGATGGGTCTCTTTTTAATGTAAATTCCATGGGTGGGAGCCCATTGGGAAGCTTCAGATCCAATGACTCCACACCACTGGTCCCCATCGCTTTCTTCCCACAGCGTGTGCAGAGCTGGGGGCGAAGAGCTGCAGGCACCTCTGAGCAATGGGCATCCCTCAGGAGGGATGTGGTGCAAGGCACACAGGAAACACTGGCTTTGGGATGGGAAAAAAAAGGGTTGATCCCACGTCTGGGTTGGTTTGGCACCGGGGGATGTCAGGTTTCCTCAGTTCCCCCCCTGCAAAGCGAGATGTTCCCGCTTTGCACAGAGCCCAGTGGACAAAAACACACAATGTCAACGTTCACCAACACCACCAACTCCATCAGAAACTTGCAACTGTTTCATCCCATTCCCAAATATCCACCTTCTGTTTTATGAGGAGAAAAGCAAGATTTAGGAATTGTTTTGCAGGATACATTTCGCTCTGTGGCACCCCAAAGCTCTCCTAGGGAACCTGAAACACCAAACATCTGGGTGCAGCAACAAATAGTAAGAAACAACAGTGCATTCATTGTTTTGCAGCCTTTTATAATCCATTCAATGATTTTTAAATAAACTGGATGGAAAATTATAGAAATTCCAGGCCCTGGAACCCATTATTCCCACATGCCAAGCCTGACACCACTAAGTGTAACAAGGACTCTGAAGTTAATGAAATTCCTGCCTGAACAAACTTTTATCCTGCTGTTTGGTAAAATGACTTGTGCATCATAAAAGCAACATCACTCAAGCTGTTAAGACCTCGTCTGTGGAAAGGAAGGCAAAGGAGCAGGAGGAGTATATTTGCTAAATTGCATAGAAGCAGCCATATATATTTAAAATATATCTTGATTAGGTCACTGGAGGCTGTTGAGTTGAAAGCACGAGGGTGAACTGATCAACTGCTGTGCCAGCAATTGAGGTATCCAAGTTAAATTTATCTCCAGATTTTAACTGATTTTCATACAAAACATCCATACACCACCCCACCACGCCTGGAAAGGCTCCATTCCTAGAGCAGTTCTCTGGGAAAAAAAAAAAAACTTTCATTGACAGTCAAATGAATAAATGACTGAATCACTTCAAAGCCCCCAAAGGAGCTCTGTTTTTCAAGAACACATTTGAGATGACAGCATCCGCCCGGTTCTAAAATTCCTGATAATCCTCCCATTCTGAGGAAAGATCTGTTTTGCACGAGAGGAGTTTTGCAGAGGAGGAACTCTTCCAGCTGGCCCTAATTAAGGTTTCCTTTGTCCAGACGAAGCACATTTCTAGAGCTCCCTTTTTAAAACCCTTGTGTGCGCTCCAGCTTTCCTCCACGGGGCTGGAGAACGGCCTTGGAGGGCCGGAGAGCACTGACAGCTTTTGAAAGCCCTTGCAGGGAATATATATGGATTATTGGCATTGCATTCTGCTCTTTTCCCCATCCCTGGAAGTGTCCAAGGCCAGCCTGGACGGAGCTTGGGGCAATCTGGTCTAGAGGAAGATGTCCCTGCCCGTGGCAGGGGTTGAAATGAGATGAGCTCGAGCTTTGAGTTGGGCTCCTCCCAACCCAAACCAGTCTGTGATTCTATCACATAACCCCAGCAGGTTTCCAGAAGGACTTCACTGGCACAAGGAGCCTTTTCCTGCAGGGAAAGGGTGCAGCAGGAGGTGGACATCACCCGGCTTTAAGCTGGTCTGCTGTTGAGCAACGTAGGCATAGAAAGTATTTTGGACTGGAGGCTTAAGGGTGGTTTCTTGGAAGAAATCACTCTTTCTCTGCTGCTCTACTTAACATAAGCCTGGAGGACTTGCTGCATATTTTCCCCCACTGAACATCACTGGGAGTTGTTCCTTCCAAGCTCATGCCTTGGAAGATCCCAGAGCTGTGCAGTCCCAGAGCCAGATCCATCCCAGAGGTGTGTTTTCAGGTCTCTGAATGCCTCAGCAATGCCCTGTTACTCTTCACACCCATCCTACAGCCTGAAAAAGATAAGCTGTTGAGCACAGGCAGACAGAAAAACACCAGGAGGAGGGTGGTCAGCTGATGTCTTTAACACCTGCAGAGGTTTCAGCCTGGAGAGTGGCTGGGGGGATGAACACCTCGTGCCATTCCCGGGTGGAGGGGAGGATGGAGCGTGCCTGATATCATGGCACAGCCATCTCCCAGCAAGTCCTGCTCCCTGTGCAGGCACCTCTCCAACACATCATAATTTTTGCCACGGGCTTACGGCATGGGCAGGTCTTGTTACTGTCTTCTCCGTCACCTCTGAAACTACCTGAGGCTGACACTGAGCACTGCTCTTGGGAGAATAATCTTATAAGGCAGAGGCCAGGGCCTCACCACCCTCCCAGAGAAGAATTTCTTCCTAATATCCAATCCAAACCTGCCCTCATCATCATCATCATCTCCCTTGCCTCCTCTGAGGGTGTGAACTGGCACAAACTCAGTGATTTCAAGGGAGCCCACTCCATGCTGCCTCCTGAGGTTCCCCTGAGTCTCCCCTCCCTGTCCCAGAGTGCTGCTTACCCCATTCCTGGGTATCTTTTCCCTCCTTCTCCTCAGCACTTAATGAACATAAATAAAGCCTGGAGCCCCCTCTCCTGCTGTTTCCCTTCTCATCTTCTACTGGAAAGGCAAACAGAGCCCCCTTTTTTTGTATGCCGAGCTCTCCTTTTCCATGCAGGTCTGACCTTCAGCTCCAGCCAGACACGCAGCAGTGAAGGATCTGACTCCGCAGGACTTTGCAAGCCGTTATCTCACGAGGGGTTGTTTTGCCTCGTTCCTTTTAAAAACAGAGAGCACACGTGGCATTCCATGGAACAGATGGCTGGCTCGGTCCTTGGATCCCTCTGTCCCCCCCCACACACACGTGGGGTTGCAGCAGCACTGAGGGTTCATGACCTCGCAGATGGTCTGGGTAAACATGGTCAGGGGGAATGGGAGGGAGGAAAGGAAAGAAGGACGGATCCATGGATGGAGAGAGGGAGGGGGTAAAGGCTCCAGGCTCTCCCTGCCTTTTGCATGTGGTGCCCAAGCATTTGGTGCTCCGTGAATCTGGGGGGAAAAAAGGGTTTCTTCTCACAAGGACTTACAGGGGAAGCATCCAGGCACCACCACGCTGCAGCTTTGTTTCATGTGACAGCAAGAGCTTCCACTGGGAATGTTTTCCACCTGCACTGAAAGTCAGTGTCCAAGCACTGGAGGAGTCTCCAGAGAGGGCAGAGGAGGAGGTGAAGGTACTTATGGGGTCGCAGAGAATATCAGGTTCATGGAGAGCGACCTCCTCTTGGTTTCTCCTCCGCTCTCCCTTCGCTGTTGGGCTTGTTCTCCCGTAGCAAGTGCAGCCGGGCACAGACCCATCCTCAGGCCAGAGGGCCAGGGATTCCCAGCCTGACCCTTGGCTGTGCTGAGCAGCTCTCCAGGCTTGCTCAGGGCAGGTGTGATAGGACAAAACCAGTGACCCTACACTCTTGCTGTGGTCCCTGCCAGGCCCTGGGAGGCAGGACTCGATATTCCCTGAACAGCATGTTCCCTGAGTCAAGGTCATCCCCAGTTTCTCCCAGTCTGGCCCAGAATCATGAGGCAGACCCAGAAAGAGGGGCCAGCATGGGAAGCAGCTGAGTGGGATTGTTTCCAGACCAGTGCAGCTGGGGAAAGTTTATTTTGCTAAGCTGCTACTGTCCCAAAGTTATTAAAGGCACACTTGGTGCATTAGCCCCTATTTTAGCCATGCCAGTGAAACTCGGGACAGGCCAAGCATCACATCAAATCCAGGAGGAAATGCTTTTTCTTTTTTGGTTGGCAAGCCTCGAAAAGATGTGCTGCCCCATTGCCCCAAGGGCTGCTGCATCACCCACATCCCCGCCACTGGCACGATCCAGCCGGCCACGGATGGCTTGGCCCCGACCCCCTGCCCAGGGGCAGCCCCCCATCCCTGGGAAGGGGTAGCCTCCCTGGGTGGGATTTCAGTCCCTTGGCACCAGCCTGCACTAGTCTGCAGATTAAAATCGGGATTTAATTCATATAACTTGATCCCAGCAAGCTCCGGTGGTGCATCAGGAAGCAGCATTCCCTCCCTTCCCATCCCCTTCCCGCTGAGCGATTTACAGTGGGGCTGAGCAAAGCAAGCCCCACCCTGGGGAAGCTGCAACGTCCCCCAGAGCTCACAGCTGACCCTGGGGGTAGCTGAGACCTTGCAGAGCCACTGCACTCATGACACCAGCAAGGAAATCAGTTTGTTTGCCAGGGGCTTCCTTATCTGCTCAGGAAGCTCCCAGTGCCAGGGCTGCCATCCCAACCCTCCCAGGTCATTTTTAATGTGCTTTTAATGGCTGTGTTGGGGCATGCAGGACTGGCAGGACTGGCTCACCCCGAGCCCAACCTTTTGGGAAATCTACCTTTTCGCTTCAAGATTTTATTGTATTTCATAGAATCCCAGAATGGTTGGGGCTTGAAGGACCTTAAAGACCATCTCATTCCAACCCCCTCTGCCATGGGGGCAGGGACACCTTCCACTAGACCAGGTTCCTCCAAGCCCCGTCCAACCTGGCCTTGAATTAAAATTAGGATTTAATTAAAATCAGGGCTTAATTTACGTATATTTTTATATTGCAGATTTATAAACCCTGTGTGTAGGACTGATGCTGCCTTCATCAAGAGGAACCCTTGGTTCTATCCTCAAATATGCTTCTAAAAACCCTTGGGTACCTTATGAACTGAATAAGGTACACTTACAGACAGACACCAGGGGAACAGATCCCCAGGGGATGGATTCCTTTCAACAAGGATGGTGACGCAGACAGACAAGTGGATAGATTGTATTTACGGAGCCACAAGTTTTAGAGAGGAAGAAAAGGAATGCCAGGTGACATCATAACATCTTAGACTGCCCACGACACTCACAGAGCACCAATCCCACCACACAAAACACCTCTAACCATGAGACAGCAGCTATTCCCCCCTCATTTCAAAGGCTGAGCCCAAGAAAAGCCCCTCAGGTAAATGCAGTGCTCTGCCTCTGCCAGAAGTGGACACAAGGCCAGGTTGGACGGGGCTTGGAGCAACCTGGTCTATGGGAGGTGTCCCTGCCCATGGCACGGGCTGGGAATGAGATGGGCTTTAAGGTCCCTTCCAACCCAGGCCATTCTGTGGTACATGTGAATATATGTAGGGATTAAAGGTAAGTCTCTCTTGTCTATAGAGAATATATATATATATTCTTTACATAGAACAGTTTCATAAATCACCTTATTTTCTTGTTCTTGCTGGATGGGAGAACAACATCTGTCCCCAGGCCTAGATCTGGCTGTGGTGGCTGACAGAACATGCCAGTCCTGGGGGGAAATGTAACTTCAGAAACAACTTGAGAAACTCCTGTAAATAAAATTCAGGGCATAAGGCTGCCTCTGAGTCAGGCCTGGCAGAGAGGAATCTGCTTCCAAATGGGGCTTTCCCCCCTGGGTTTTTTCCCTCTGGCATCCCGCTTCTAATATGCCGGCAATTAAAAGCCCTGAAAAATGGAGGGAAATAATTTGGAAGAGGTCTCTATTTGCCTTCCATGTGCAGTGTCAAAAAACAAAATCACCAGGGCTGTTTTAACAGGAGCTGTCTCACGGGCACATGAGGGAGCACGGGAAGGGGGACAGCCACACAAGCCCACCACGGCCACCCTGACGGTGGGACCACCCCATGTGTGCCCATGGCGAAGAAGGGATGGCCTCAGCACCCCAGAGGGTTTGGAGCCTGCATGTCCAGCACTGCCATAAGAGCACAGGGCGTGGCTCCAGGCGTTCACCTCTCCGAACCCTCCCTGCCTCAGGGAAGCGATGGGAGCCCCCTAAAGCCAGAGGTTTCCACCTGCAAAGTGTCCCAAGGAATCACTGAATGGAATCAGTAAGGTTGGGAAACACCTCCGGGATCGTCAAGTCCAGCCTTCAGCCGAACACCACCGTGTCCGCCAGACCATTCCAGCAAAGTGCCACGTCTGCTCAGTGTTTTGAACACTTCCAGGGATGGGGGCTCCACCACTTCCCTGGGCAGCCTGCTCCAGTGCTTAACCCCTCTTTTAGTGAAGAGTTTTTTTCTAATACCCACCCTGAAGCTCCCCTGGTGCAGTTTGAAACCATTTCCCCCTTGTCTCGTCGCTCATGCCTTAGCCCACTGGTGCGGGCCCGCAGGTGTCACGGATGTTCTTTCCTGTTGCAGGAAAAACACTGGACCACACCAAATACAGCCAAGAGGTGAACTGCCATAAATTTTTGTGAGGGGTGCTCACTTTGCACTGAAAGCCCACATAGGTGGGTTAGCCAGGAGCTGGACCTGGAAGGGAGGCAGAGGCACCCGGGTGAATGTCCAGACTCTGGGACACCACGCAGTGAGCAAGTGGGTGGTCACACGAGATGTTTGCTCAGTGGATTTACACAGGGACAGCCTTGGAAGCCAGGAAATGGAAAAAATGACTGTGTGCCAAGGTGGGCATTACACTAATTGGCTGTTTAAACCAATGATTGATGAACTGTTGGTTTTCCTTTAGCACTTCCCTGGCACTCAACCCAGACTTACTGCTTACTGTAGAAGATTCTTACAGAAAGGGCTGAAGAGGTTCCCAAATTTTAACATGGGAGCCCATACTGAGTGTCCCTCAGACACAGGAAGCTGCTGGACAGCTGAACTTGGATTTCTTTCCTGGGGAAGCAAGGGTAGCCCAGCTATTGGGCTGGAAGCTGTGATCTGGCTTGTCTTCTACCTGAGCTGCACAGATCAATAGTGACAGGAACAGGGAGGGGAAAGCCATCAGCTGGGGGCAGTGA
>JAYRBT010000002.1:4265611-4316464 GCA_036023395.1 Myiotriccus ornatus
GCTTGTCTTCTACCTGAGCTGCACAGATCAATAGTGACAGGAACAGGGAGGGGAAAGCCATCAGCTGGGGGCAGTGATCACCCAGCCCAGCTCTGAGGGTGCCCTAGGGATATGTCAGGTCAGCCTGCCTTCTCTGAGGAAACAAATGGGTGTGGAAAAGGCATGCTGAAATATCTGGCTCAGTATTAAATAGCTGCTTTCAACTGTGCCTTTGATCTTTGAGAAATTACAGGCCTGCCCATGGCTGCCGGCTCCTTTCGGCAAATGCTGATGTCACCACGTCTCCCATTTCCCCTTTGAGCTTTCTAGGTCACAGAATCCCAGAACGGTTTGGGTTGGAAGGGACCTTAAAGCTCATCCAGACCCACCCCCCTGCCATGGGCAGGGACACCTTCCACCAGCCCAGGTTGCTCCAAGCCTGGTCCAACCTGGCCTTGGACACTTCCAGGGATGGGGCGGCTTCTCTGGGCTACCAGTCACCTCCAAAAGGTGTGAGCTCTGTCCCCAGGCTATGGGGTGACCCCTGCAGTGTCCAAGCCACAGCACCATCACTTTTCCTGCTCCTTTCCAGACCAGGGATGGCTAAAGGCAGATGAACACCTGGAGGAGCAGAGCGGCACAGATGGTGCACCAGAGACCACTGAGCACCTACATCATTGTTCCACCCCCAGCCAACACATCTTGGGCAGATTTCCTCCTGTAAAAGTAAGATTTTCAGTGCCAGTAAAAGATTAGTTTTCCTCACCAGAAACTACAGTGCCACCAACACAGAAAATCAGACACCGACAAACAGGGTTTTTTCACCCACTTGGAGTGACACAGGTTATTTTTCAGGCTCTGAGCACTCACTTTTTTGGGCCTGTCAGCACCAATAATGACAACCTCTGCCAGTGGGTGGGAACAGCCCATCAGCCTGGTGCATGGAGCCGCCTGTGATTTACAGAGAGCCCACAGAGCATTAGATCTCACATCATTTCAAGCAGGATTATTTTTTACTGTTGCTCCACACTGTAAATTTGTCTTCGCCTGACATAATTAACAGCATCGCCTTGCACGGGCAAGGTGATTTACAGGCCTGGAAATAGCTGGAATAGTAAGGGCATCACCAGGGAATTCGGGAGAGGTGCTGGGGGAGGCAGGAGAGCAGCCTGGACCGCAAAGGTGGGTGCCCACGCGCTGCCCCCCACGCTGTGAGGGTTGTCAGCCACTGGCAGGGGCTGCCCAGGGAGATGGTGGAGTCCCCATCCCTGGAGGTGTCCAAGGAACAACTGGACGTGGCTGGACTGGGTAACAAGGTGGGGATTGGGCACAGGTTGGACTTGATGGCCTGGGAGGTGTTTTCCAACCTCGGTGATTCTGTGATTCTGCCCCCTTGAGTTCTTATTTCACGGTAGTTATCAGATGGAAAAACTATTGCACTAAAGTAAGCATAAGGGAACAATGACAGTTTCCCCAAAACAAGAGCAAGGAGTCATCCAAAACATGAATAACCACCAAGTCTGGCCCTGTCTCTGTTTCTATTTAAGAGAAACACGCGAGAGCTCAAGTTCTGCAGATAACTTAGCTGATCCTTGGCTGCATCACTGACATGTCTCCATAGGCTCATCCCTAAATAACTGAGCTTCAGAGCTGGGACGACAGTTCTACCCCAGAATAACTCCTTCGGTGAGGCAAATGCAATTTCTGAAAACTCTGAGTTTTCTGCAGGCAAGTGTTTGAGAAGCCATTTTCCCTTGAGAGCAAACAACAAAAAAAACCTCTCACAGGCCAAGCAATATTTCACTTCAATTCAGTTTCTTTGGAATAAAAGCCTTGCAGTTTGTGAGAGCCTAAATTTCATCCATGGCACTCACCAGAATCTGCAAAAAATTTGCTGTGGTGCCATTTGTGAGCTGTCAGTCAGGCTGGGTTTATTTCCCACGGTAATTTCCACAGCCCTGTTTACCTGGAGTCCTTGTGAATCAGGAGAAACACAGCACACCCCAGGAATTTAAGGTCTAGGGGATATTCAGTCACATTTGCAAGCCCTAGTCTGGTAGAGCCTGGGGATACAAAGGAGCCCCTTAAACCTGAGGCACCCAATTCCCTAAATGCTAAATGACATGGAAGGAAATAGAGAAGCTGTGGCTGCCCCATCCCTGGGAGTGTTCAAAGCCAGGTTGGACGGGGCTTGGAGCAACCAGGTTGCTCCAAGGGAAGGTGCCCCTTAAGATTCGTAAAGGCAGCTTAAAGGCCACCTAGTTCTAATTCCACCAGTCCTATGTATTTATGGATGAGCTCAGTGAATGCTGGACATGAATTCTTGGTCATCTGGGTGTAGTGGCACAACTTCCCACACAGACACTTTCACCCTGGTATACAAACCCCTATTTCATGCAGATGATCTCAGTTTGGAGGAGATGAAAATAAATCTCTATTCCTATCCTGGAATTCTGCTCTGGCACTCCATTCCTAGGGCTGTCTGGATTAGCTGCAGCAGAACAGAGAAGAGATGTCTACTTTTGGGAAGGAAAACATGTTATGCTGTTGCACAGCTCAGGGAGCACCCCTGGGTGCCCAGCAAAATATAAGGGAACATACCTATTCTAGTTGCCCCTCATTTCCCCATCATCCTCTGATGCTGCACCCATCCAGCCCTGCTTATCCCTGGGTGTCCCACAGACATCCCAGCTGCCATCCCAAACCCATGTCCTGGGAGCCAGGAATGGCAAGAACAGCCAGTTGCTACCAAAACCACCAGCCAGTAAATGCAAGGATTAAGAAGGAATAGAAAGAGCAAAGCACAACCTGCCCAAGAACCAAGTTCTGGGTTGGACAGCCTAAGAGCTTGACCAAGAGCTGGTACCTGATGATCATGATGGAGGGGGGTCTTGCACAGGCCCCTACTGGGCCAAGGAGGCAACAAGGAATCCAGCAGTTATTCCTCTTCTAGGTCCTGGCATCTGCATGTGTGATAGATAAGGGTGAAATAAGTCTTCTCCAGGGGGTTGTAGACGAGAGGCTCTCTTGAAGTGCTCCTTCCCGTGAACAAAAACTGCTCAGCTGTATTCAAAGCAGCAGCAGCGACTGCTGGGGTGGGTGGAACAAGAGAGAGGCAAAATAGGAACGATTAGAAATAGAAGGTGAAATAACCTCAAAAATAAAGCAGAAAAAGCAGCAGAAGAACATTCTGAGAGCAGATGGAGCAGGTTCTGGCTCCTCTGGCCACCAGGTGCATCCCCTTATCACTCCCAGGGGCTGCTGAAGGGCAGCACAGCAATACCCCTGGTCTCTACACCAAGGTCAGGCTTACCTTGCACCCACCCACACACCTTCCCAAGTGCAGGTGATCAGATACACCACGGGCTGGGCAATAATAGGGTGACATCCCCCCCCTCTGTATTGGGGTTTTTTGCCTGTCTCCTGAGCCGTGGAGTTTGCTTTCCATAGCCAATTGGAATGCCAGAACGGTTTGGGTTGGAAGGGACGTTAAATCCAGTGCCAGAATTTCCCAAGACAGACATTTCTGATGGGGAAAGTGAGGGTTTCCCACGGAGATTTCCATGAAAATATCCCCAGTTTTCCGGTGTGCGTTAATGGGAGAGCTGTTGTGTAAGAGGATGATGCATTTTATCCGGTTCAAGTAGGTCAGTGGGCAGCAGGAGAGGACGTGGGCTCTGGCTGTTGGGTGACCTTGGAGAACCACTACCGTGCCACATTCCCATCTGTGAGATGAGGACGAGGAACTGTCACACAAGAACTTGCTGGGTTATTAATAGAGGCCTCTGGCTGAGATTCCAACACAGCCCAAGGGGTTGAGAAACCCATTTATTCTTTGCAATTCAAAGCAGACAAGTGACTCAGATTTCCTTGACACTTTTGAGCACAAAAGTCAGGGGGAAGTGCTCTCCAAAGCATTTGTCTTGAGGGAAGCAATCATACAAATGTGTGATTTTCTGCTTTTTCCAAATACAAATGAAAGCAAATTACCAATGAAGCTGAAATGTTTGGTTTGGTTTGACTTTTATGCTAGAAAGTCAGATAGAAATCTGAACATAACTAGTCTGCATGTTTTAGTTGTGGTAGAAAAACAGGCAATGCAGGGGAAAAAAAAAAATTACTATACAGGATGGAAATGTTTCCATAAATTTCCTGTTGAAACTGTAGGTGAAATTGAAACATACTCCCAGAATATTTGGATTTCATTAAATGGATCCAATAGCAGCAGCAGTGTGGGTTTGGCTTAAGGGTCTCACAGATATAAAGGAGTTCCTCCAGCATTGGTGTAAATTAAATCCTGTGACAATTGATAAGACCCACGGAAAGGTCGTGGCAAGATTTTGCGTGGGATGAGGACTGGACCAGTGCAGGAGCCAGGGACAGGGGAACACCACTGATGGCATCTCCTGCAAGGTGCTGTGCTCCAGGATGGGATACTCTAATCAGGATTTCTAGTTGTGCACTCCTAATTGAGGTCAGCCTCAACCCAGAGGGAGCAGGAGAGTTCAAGGTGCGGGAGCACTTTTCACACAGCGAAAAGGGAGATTGCACTTTGGGGAAGGGGATGAAAGCAAAGCAAAAGGGTCCTGGCATTTTATCTGTATCCTGAAAATCGCCACTCCCATGTGAAGGCAGGGGAATTGTCTAATCTTCCTTTCCAGCTCTGTTTTCAGTGGTGAAATGGATACATCTTGTTTTCATTCTGACTTTTACAAAATCTGATACAGCTCTTGGACTTCATTAAAATGACATTTGGAAACAAACAAATGGAAGACTTGACCAGAATCTTTGCAAGGTCTTTTTTTTTTTTCCTCCTGGAAAGTTTTCATTTTGACAAAGGGGAGTTTACCACGGGGGTAAAAAAGAAAAAAAGCAATGATCATTGCCTTGGAAAGCGTTCAAGCACTTCTTGTTTTCCTCAGATTCGTGTTCGCTGTGTTTCAGAGGCAGCAGGAGCACGGCGTGGAGATGCAGGCGTTACAGAAAATGACCCTTCCCCGAGCAAACAGATTTGATATTCCTGCCATCTCGCTGCGTCCTTTGCCTGCTTCTTGAGTCTGTTCTCGGTGAGCAGATGTGGGCCTGGCCTCCAGTCCAGCAGATGCCGGGCTCAGCTGCTGTGCTTTACAGTGGAACTTGTGTCTCAGGCACCTGCACCCACCAGCCGGGACATCCAGCCAGCAGTCCACGCTCCAGGCAAGGGGAACTTTGCATCTGAGTCTGCACCAAAATCGGTGATTTATACACAAAGATAAGATGGGTGGAAGCACAAGCTCCCCAGCTCTCATGAACCCCTCAAAGCTTATCAGGATTGCTGTTACGTGGTGCTGTGTCCACGCCAAAAATCATAAACAACCAGAGAATCCCAGAATGGTTTTGGGTTGGAAGGAACATTAAAGATCATCCCATTATGCTCCCTGCCATGGGCAGGGACACCTTCCACGGCTCCAAGCCCTGTCCAGCCTGGCCTTGGGCATTTCCAGGGATGGGGCAGCCACAGACTCTCTGGGCAACCTGTGCCAGCGTCTCACCACCCTCACAGGGAAGAATTTCTTCCCAATATCCCATCTATCCTGCCCTCTGGCAGTGGGAAGCCATTCCCCCTTGTCCTGTCCCTCCAGGCCCTTGTCCAAAGTCCCTCTTGAGCTCTCTTGGAGCCCCTTTAGGTACTGGAAGGCCACAAAGTGTGAAACTAGTCTTAGGTTTAGTTTGACTAAACTCACATTTTGAGGTGTCTAAGAGTCAGGCTCAGTTTTTCCAGTTCAGTATCACTATGAAATACAATTCACTATCAGCAAAACAACAAAGGAGGAGGGGAATATCCTGTCCTTGCAGAGTTATACAAAGCTGAGCTCTATTTAATCAGAACAATTAATGGAAATCTTCATAACGTAACTGTTTTTTCTCATTTCTGTGTATTTAAGTAAAAATACCAAAAATGTAACAGCAACTGGAAATGAGAAAAAGAACAACCAGCCAAAATTAGAAAGTTTGGCTTGGATTCTCGCTGCTACTCTCTTTTCCAGCACTTTCTCCTGAAAACCACAAAGTAGCACTACACTAGTTGAAAACGGGCTCTGCAGACGGATCCTTGTGGCAGCGATATTTGTGCAGCCTGGGGGGGGAGCTTTGCAGCACAGTCTGGAATCTGGAGCAGAGCAACCCAGCAGGCTGATTTCTCCAGAAAAAAAAAGCAGAGCTGGAGTTTTGCTTCCAGCTCTTCTCCACCCCCGTGGCAGCTCTGCCCAAGGAAATAAGCAAAACCAGAGGGAGAAATCTTCCATCCTCCTTCACTGTGCTTTGTTTCACTGTTGCACAGACAAGTCAAAAATATAAAATCACCCTTTTTATTTCTACTGAATCTGAGGATGCCTTTTGGATGTTTTGGCCTGCCACTTAGCTACTGGGAAAGGAGCACAATGCCTTTGGACTGAATAAGAAGCCCTTGGTTGGAGGCACTGGCATGGCTATTTAAAATGGGAGTGGAACTTACCTGGAAAAAATGGGACTGAATTAAAAAAATAAAAATGGAGAAAGGGCTTAAATAAGCCCTGCATTGCTCTAGGACTGGGTTTCTCCAGAGCTCCCAGGACCGGCCTAAGCCTGCTGCACTCAGAGACAGCACAGCATCAGCATCACTGGGCACACAGTCAAGCCAAGGCTGAAAGCTCCACTTCTCATTTTTCTGGGTTGGGTTTCCATCCACTTCCTACTCAGTTTGGGCTGTTTATTGCTTTCCTGCAGTCCATGGAGGATTTCTTGTACATGTGCAACTTCCCTTGTTCCACAGCTGAGCAGTGGAAAATAACAACAATAATTAAAAAAAAAACCCAACTGCTAAACCCAACAGCAGAGCACTTCTTGGAGAAATTTGATGAAATCAAAACACTCCCCCAGGGTGGAATGATGAAACTTTGATGGCCCAGGCAGGTTCCTGCCCAGCAGCCAAGAAGGGCAGATGCCACCTGCCCTCCTGTGGACCCCTCACACCATGAGCTCGGTGCCTCCCCATCCCAGGAGGGGCTGCCCCAGATCTGGGTGCTGCAAAGACACTTAAACTACTTTTTTTTTAAACTACTGTGCCTCAAAGGTTTGTTCTGGTTTGGTTCAGCTGCCTACCGGGTCCTCCTTGAGTTTAGTTTCCATTTAAGGGGGAAAGCCCCAGTGGTTGGGTCTCTGTTTGATTTGACTCATTGCATCGTTTTCAGTCGCTGTGTAGGCAGGAAATCACAGCAGAGCAGAGCTGGGTATTCCCCACCACACCTGCACCAGGCTCACAACCCCTCCTGCCTCAGGTGCTTTTGCAGGAAACAGCCCCAACCCTGCCTGCAATTATTTGAGAGAGGCTTAGACTGAAATGAAGTCCGGTTTAAGCACGAGCTTAAGTGCACTTGAGTTAAAACACCGACCAAAGAAGACATTGAGCAAGGACTACGCACTCCAGGACCTGCCATTCCTGGGAGTTTATGTGCTGGCAAAGGTTAAATAGATGGAAAACAAACCATCAGGCCACTGAAGATGGAACAAAGCAGCAAAAAGCACCCAGAAACTAGAGGAGGAAAAACGTGGACAGAAGCAGCAAAGTTAATCACAACCAGCTTTGCTAAGCACCAAGATGTAATGAAATAATATTTTTCTTGTAAAAAGCAACGTAAGTTCTGAATTTGCTTTTACCTGAAACGGGTAAGAATCATTTGCAGGTTTTAAAAAAAAAAATGAGGTGGTTTCACTCTGACTAATAATTTCAAAAAACAGCATGGAAAATATTGCTCAAATAAGCTAAAAGGCTATAGCAAACCCTCAGACAAAGCTGAAATGAATCTGTCAGGAGTGGTCTCTTTGGCTTCAAGAACTCATGGAAACAAGAAAAATTGGAGTTTGGAACAAAAGTTGAATAATTAGCCCAAGGTAAGTGGTTAATGAGTGCTAAATATACATGTCAGTGAAAGATATACAAACCCAAAGTGGCACTTCTCAGAGATGATGTAGGATAGGAAAAGCCATAAATGAAATCCATCAAGTTGCCCTTTGGGATAGATTTGCCACTTAAAGAACAGCAAAGTGGAGTTGTGACCCCACTGTTTTCCCTCTTCCTGCCTCCTCCATCGCCCTGCACCCACAGAGCCCTGTGAGCCCTACCCTACCCTACACCCACCCCAGCTGAGACCCACTTCTGGCAGCTTCTCTGCTCCTCTCCCGTGCTTTGTGAGGGGCAAGGGCTGGAAACACACCAGCCCACGGTCAAATGTCCCATCTGAGGCAGCACCAGCTGCTTTGAACTGTGATTTATCTGCGGAGGGGCACCCCTCAGTCCCCGGTGTTTAAAGCGGGGCTGCCAGCCAGTTTGAGCTCGCTCTGCCCATCAGACTAAACAGGTTGGGGCCTGGCTGACAGCCCTCACCACGCCAGGTGATCCATCGCCGTCTGCGGAGCCCCAGGAGCGCAGATCCCCCGGCACGGGCACCGCTCCCATCTGAAGCCCCGTGCAGGGCGAGGGGCAGAAGGACCCCGGGCGTTGTTTGTTTTGGATGTCGTGTCACAGCAATAAATAAGGCCGAGGGGCAGCACGTGTTAGCAGTGAGTCAGCTCTGGACGGCAGCAAAACAGATGATCTCAGAGCTGAGGGGACCTGATGGGGCAGGAGGGAGGGGGGCTCTGCTGGTTTCCCCAGGGCAGGACGTGGTGGCAGCCCCCCCAGGTCCCTGTGCATGACCCCCAAGGACATAAAAATCCACAGTCATAAAAGCCTGGCGGGCACAGAATCAAACCCAGATTGAAGGCTGCTGGATTTTAGCTGATTTCTGCCTGTTGCTGTGTTACATCCTCTCTGCCTTTGATTTTTCAGTGTCAGCCAAAGGACAGTGAAAATGGCTTTGCCTGTGAGCAACATCCAAGCTAAGGACAGGGATTTCCAGCCTTCCAGCCCCTGAGATGTTCACTTCAAGGATGATACTGCACTACCAACCCCGTAGAAACAGAGAGGAGGACCTAAAAAGCGTAAAACAACATTTACAGGCAGAAAATGATGACAGTGAAATTATTCCAGCAGCAATCACTTCAGTGAGAAGTGCCTGGCTACTTTGATTCCCACTTTGGGTTCATGCTGAATCAAGGTATCTCAAATTGTCTGAAATTTTAGGAATATATTATTAACTGTAGTAAACAAGCCAGGAACCCACTCTGCCCAAAATGGGGTTTTCCAGCTCAGTTTTGAATCTGATTTTTGAGCTGTTTTGAAACTTGGGCAAGCCCTCAAACAAAAAGAATTGGAAACAATCGAAATACCCCAAAACAGAATATTTTCCTTCCTGCATGGCAAACCTCCCTCTCTTTTACAGAAACCCCAGTTTACAAACCTGGCATGGGATGTCACGTGTTTACACAAAGGAAGGGGAGTGGAAAGGGCCCTGCTGGCACATTGTCACTACACTGCATGTCAATCCCCCACACATCATCTCCCACAATCACACTATGGATCTCCTGAAGAGCCTTTAGCAGAGCAACCAGATCCAATTAGAGGTTAAAAATATGAGATGAGAGCCCGAACTTTCAATTCATAGAGAGGCTTTTACCAATTAAATTAGTCTCTGTTTTCCTGCTCTCCCCTCCAGGCTGACGACTGCTGGTGCCAGGCTCTGCTTCGGAGGTGGGGAGACAGCAAGCACAGCAAAGGCAAGTAAGGAGTGAGAGAAAGGGAATGTTATCCTGGTTTGGAGCCAGGGAGGATTAACAAATGAGTAGGAGTCAAGGAGATTCAGCACACAGGTAGTTACTTGCCTTTCCTTGAAGTGCCTGTGGTCCCATATCCTCCCGAGGGATCCCAGTACCTCCTTGGGTGCCAGACCTGAGAGAGCAGCCTGGAGCTGTGCCAGGGCAGGGTTTGGTTGGGTATCAGGACAAGGTTCTTCCCCCAGAGGGTGGCTGGCACTGCCCAGGCTCCCCAGGGCAGTGGGCACAGCCCCAAGGCTGCCAGAGCTCCAGGAGGGTTTGGACAACACCCTCAGGGATGGGGTGGGATTGTTGGGGTGTCCTGGGCAGGGCCAGGAGTTGGACTCGATGGTCCCTGTGGATCCCTTCCAACTCAGAATATTCCATGATTCTCATCCATCATCCCTCAAGCAGAGGGAGGCATGCATGGGAACCAGCAGAGGCAAGAGAAGAAAGCGATGAAGACCTTTCATCTTTGGAGAGGATGACTTTCCTTCTCAGCCTTAATTTGGCCCCTGAGCCATTTTGGTGGACACTGCCATCACAAACAGTGTGCTCTGTTTGCCTGACCAGGGTCCGAGGGAGAGCTGAAAACCCCTTTCATAGCAGGCTGGGTTTTTTCCTCCCTGAAAAGAAAAAGAGCCCAAGGGCAGACCACGACAAACTGAGTCTCCTCCATCTCTCTTCCCAAATCCTCTGGAGGTATTATTTCATCCTCATCGTGATATAAAAATAATATTTATCCCAGCTGCAGCCAATATACAGCATCTGTAGCGTGGTGCCTGTACGTATCTGCCACATCTGGCTGCTTGGGATGAGAGAGGGGAGTTCAAACACAGCCCTGAAACACGAGTGTGGCAGGAAGTGCTGGCTGTGTCCCAAGGTAAATGGCCAGGACCCTCCTCAGCTGCTCCCCCGATCACACTCACAACCGCCCTGGCCAAAGCAAACGGGCTCTCTGACCCCGGCTCAGATTCCCAGCTCAACCCTCCTCCAGCAAGCCACGGAACGATCCCGAAATGCTAATGGAGCCTGTGGGATTAAGAGCTAAGTCATGTGGGCAAGAGCTGAGATTTGGGCTGGAGAAGCCTTTTCCCGAGTCTCTTGACTTAGCAACGAGGGGACAAGCACCGACACTCCAAGGAATCCACCGCTGCCATCTGTGAAGGATGCAATATGAGTGACACGTTTTAAGTCGAAAAAAGTCGAGGGGGCTTCTTCAAATGCTGAGCATCATTTCTCGAGGCAGAAAAGCTTTCTGAGCACACACCTCCAAGCGTTGAAGCTGTCCTCCAGTTCCAAGTAATGGAGGTTATCCACAATATAACACTGAGGTAGGTTTTTGCCACTTCTAAGTGAATTATGTTCATAGAACCCTAGAATGGTTTGGGCTGGAAGGGACCTTAAAGCTCATCCAGTCCCACCCCCCATCAAAGGCAGGGACACCTTCCACTAGCCCAGGTTGCTCCAAGCCCTGTCCAACCTGGCCTTGGACACTTCCAGGGATGGGAAAGCCCAAGAAAGGATGCTCCATGCTGAGTGTTGGACAGTTGCAGCTTGGTTTGTACCCCCTCCCTCCTGAGTAGACTCATATTTTCTGTAGCAGATTAGAAAAGAAAAAAAAGTCCTTAAGATGAGAAATACCACAACAACTCTGAAAATGGGTGGTTTTCCCAGGAAATGAGAAGCACAGGTGGGGTTGAGAGAAGAAATCACATAATGCAGGCTACTGCTGTTGGTCACAACTGGTCTCATCAGGAAGTTTTCTACTGGGAAGCGAAGCTACCTTGATTTTTGAGAGCATTCTGTCAGTACACCTTGATTTTATTAGAGTTTACAGGCTTGATTTTATCCAGCTATTCTGTCTTTTTCATTTCAGCTTTGCACAAGCTTAGGTAATTCAAATTAACATGAAAAATGTCATTCGGACAGTTTTTATCAGTGAGCGGTTTCTTCCTCACTGAAAAAAAAATATCACTCTGTGGGCAAATTTCGTAGTTCATTTTGACATGGAAGGGAAACAAATTTTCCTTCGAATTCCTCTCCGAATTATGAACATTTCCACAGATGACAACATCTGGTTCCCACATGTATCGGATTTTTACCACGGTGAAGCCTTCAGTGTGGTGTCCCTTCAGATCACTTAAGATGAACTCAAATTGGCCTGGATGGGAATGGTTCGTGAAGGGTAAGAACTAGATGGGAGAAAAAGCAACAAGGCAGGAGAAAAAGCAACAAGGCAACCAAGATAGTGTTGGCAGAGCTGGTGGATTCCATCAGGAGATCAGTGTTAGGTCTGGTAATTTGTCCATCTCTATTAATGACATGAAAATGCAATGCGATATGCCAATAAAACAGGGGGAAAAGGGGAAACCAAACAACCTAGTGAAGCAGATAGCAAAAATAAAATAGTA
The DNA here is from genome assembly GCA_036023395.1 of Myiotriccus ornatus. Taxonomy (NCBI): domain Eukaryota; kingdom Metazoa; phylum Chordata; class Aves; order Passeriformes; family Tyrannidae; genus Myiotriccus; species Myiotriccus ornatus. Next base: position 4,277,713 of record JAYRBT010000002.1, read on the forward strand.
TTTCCATGAGGTTACTGGTTAGACAACACCTGAAATAGCACAGAACATTCTGGGCATCCAGCGTTATAATTTGGAGGAAGTTCACAGAAGAGTGACAGTGATGGTGAAGAGGGAAGTGTTGAACTTGGCTCAAGGAAAAGTTGGACAGAGTAACAGGCTGTGAGTGCTTAAAGAAAACAAACACCCAGGGAGAAATCCTGACCCTGTTGAAGCTGATGTCAAGACTTTCATTGACTTCAGCAGAGCCAGGATTTCACACTGAGGAGAATGAGGGATTTAGTGGTGGAGAAGGCTAGGTGAGGGAACCAGGGGTTGAAAACAGAGGAAGCGGGCTGCAAGTTCAGTGTCAAGGGAAAAACAAGGCAAGAAATTCCAGTTTTGTCTGAAGGCAGCAAAATCCAGAGTGCCAGCTGATTGCATGGAAGAGCCAAGTACAACTTTGTAACCCCCTAATTAAAACAAGGTTAAGTAAGAGGAGTGTAACATATTCAGCTCTGATGAGAGAGGAAAATTGGATGCTAACAAAAGCCGTGCTACAACCCCCTGCAGCCAAACTCCCAACTGGAGCAGGAGACAGCATCTCCCCAGTTCAAGCACAGATGGTTTTATACGGGAAATGTAAATAAGACGTCACCATCTGGTTAATATAATGCACATCTCAGTTTGGTTTGACTTTTATGTCCCCAGATATAAACATTTGAAAATACATTTTTCATTACTGCTTTAAGGTTTTCACTCAGAATGCCCACGGAGAAAGAATTTGAGGAAGCATGGACATCAAAAGTGATGAACCACAAAGTGTCCCAAGTCTGTCCTGTAAGTTTTAAATTTCTATCCGTTTTAAATATCTATAATTTCTATATCCTGCATATTAAATTTCACTGCTATCTGCAGAAATATGACCAGGTTCTACTGCTCAACAGCTGATGATATGGAGAGGCTACTGGAGAAGCTGAGTCCTGAAATTCATAGCATATATTAAAAAAACAGGCATAAGACAAGCTATTTCCAGAAAATGATACCTTTGCCAGAAAGTTCTGCTTGGGAGATGGAATCTATTTATGCCTTTGAGCCGAAATTGTCAACCAATTATTTGTTATAAAGGGAAAGATGTTCCTGCAGAAGTGGAAACACTTTGTTTTTTCTCCAAAAGGCCTTTTTCTTCCCTAACTGACACACCATAAAATAAAACTCAAGAGGACTAACTAACCCCAACATCAAAAGGAAATGGTCTATTCCAGGTTGCACAGAAAGTTTTGAGCGACTTACTTCAAGGAAAGATTTTTGTCTTTCTCCTTTTTTCTTTTTTTTTTTTTGCAAAGGCACAAAGGAATTTCCAATTTATGTTGGCCACCTACCCGGGTAGCCCATCACATCCATCTCTTCACGGCAACTCTGGCTCTGCCAGCATCTACAGTTTTCCCCATCCAGAGGGAGTTCTACTCATGGTGAACATCAGGATAAATGATGAATGATAGAAAACCATTTAAATCAAGGAGCACGGGCATAACCCAACACCCTCTCAAGTCAGAGAGTCTAAGTGATTACAGATTAACTTGGAGGCAACCAAAGAGAGATAAGAAAACACAGCCCCAAACTCCCACTCCTACCACAGCGTTGTACAAGCTGTTGGGAGTCTGCTGCCAAATTTTATCTTTTTAGAGGGGCTGAGTTAGCAGGAGAACTGCCAGGATGCACAAGAAGGTACAGTATCATCACTCAAAGTCTCTGCGTGCATGCAAAGGGGAAACACACTTCAGCAACAGTATTTACAAGCTGCCAATTTCATGAGATAAATAAGTAGAGTTGCCCTCCTGCATTTGTGCTCTGGAAGTAGAATCAATGCTGCACGTTCATCATATTTGTAAAAATATCCTCCAGCTTTTTACCTCCTTTTTAAACAAAGCATTTTAAAGGCAAGAATGGCATGCTGGCATCTTTCTATTGCTTTTAGCTACGGGCTCCTCATGTGCTCAAGAGCCTGTAGTGAGGGTCTTAGGCCTCATGGTCAAGGGCTGGTCACCGTTGGTGACCTTGGAGAGCTTCCATGACACCATGGCACTCCAATGCCCCAGCTGCAGTTTTAATTCTCTCCTTTCCATAAAATCATTTTGGGTCGGAAGGGATGTTAAGGCTCATCTCATCCCAACCCATGCCACGGGCAGAGACACCTTCCACCAGCCCAGGTTGCTCCAAGCCCTGTCTAACCTGGCCTTGGACACTTCCAGCTTCTCTGGGCAACCTGTGCCAGGGCCTCCCCACCCTCACAGGGAAGAATTTCTTTCCCATATCCCCCTAACCCTGCCCTCTGGCAGAAGGAAGCCATTCCCCCTTGTCCTGTCACATGCCCTTGCAAAAAATCTGTCTACATTTAGACATCAGAACTTGAAAATGAGATCCCTAAATAATCCAACACCACCATCCTTCCATGTGGGCACACAGTTTGCTGAGAACAGTGGGAAAGAATCCAAGAATACAACAGTTTCCTTGAAGCATTCCTAGTGCCCAGCTCAAAGTCAGCAAACCTGTATTTCTGGCTGGACCTCAAAGAACCACTGCAAGGTCACTGGCTCTGCTTGGACCAGGTGAGACACTACTGAGTTCTTGCTGCTTTTGATCACTCAGAGTATTTAAAGCTGAACCACGAGGGAAAAATGAAAACAAACCCCAAAACTTACCCACGTAGGGTTGCTTTACACGTAGAGCATGAGAAAAATTTTTAAGACTAAACTTCTCTTCGAGTCATTGTACCTTTTTAGAAAGGTTTTGTCCTTTAGATTAAATTTTACAGTTAGTACATTTTTATTAATAGGAAGCTGAAAATGTTTACTGACACAAACCATACTCGCTTTGTGCTTTCTTTTAAGTGCCAGAAATGTTCCACTGCAGGCACCTCCTGAAACGTTTTCCTTTTTCCTGCACGCTATTTAGGTTATGTGAACCCTCCTCATTAAAACTTAGAAGTGATTTCTTATCAGCTGCCTGGCACACTGTAATGTTTGCATTACGTAGCAAGATGGATATTACACTTTATTTAAGTCCTCCAAACTGCGAGAGCAGAGAGGAAGGACTGGGGCCAAGGGATTGGCATTATCACAGGACAGTCTTCCAGGTCACAGCCAAGAGCACATGCACACAGGACCTTCTCTAGTCTTCCCCAAAAGCAGAAAAACATATTTTTCACTAGCTCAGTCACGCATGGCTGCAGTGGAAACCTATTTAGGCTGCCCCTCCCTGGGTATTGCAAAGAAGTCACATGTTCTAAAGAGGGAAATTGCATCCTTCTCCCTTTAACAGTTCCCAAGCTAATTTTCCTTTTCATCCCCACGTTTTCCCAAAACACTTTGACAGCCAGTGCCAATTTTGCCTCCCAAGCCAGCTCGCTTGAGATGGGGGAGCCCAGCTGACTGCACCAAGTGTGCTACCCATGGACCAGTTCAATCCTTCTCCTTACCTCCTCACCAAACCCCACCAGGATCTTCACATTCCTTCCCAAGGCCATCTTTCTGGAGCTGTTCCTTGCAGCTCCCGCCCCTGCTCTGCCCCAGGGCTGGATGTGAGCTGGCAGTGCCGGTGTGCATGGAAAAGGGGGAGCTCTGCTGCATTTTCAGGGGGTCCCAGCACAGTTCACAGAGCCCCCGCCTAAAGCTCCGTGCTGGGGAGCAGGGGCTGGCCTGGGCAGGAGCCTGGGGCACACTGGGTAGAGATGGGGCAGGCTGGCCACTCCACCACCCGCCCTGACACCACAGCACCGTGGCAACAGCTGCAGTTGAGGTGGACAAAGCTGAACCCTGTTCCTGGAGACGCAGTGACGGCACACGAGATCCACGTGGTGACCACGCACCGCCTCAGATTTCCTGCAGGAGTTCAAACCAGCCCCCCAGGTGTTATTTTAGCACAGTTTCTTGTGAATAAATATTTGCAAAATGCTTGCTTTGAATAACCTTTTTTTTAAAAAAAAAAAAAAAAGGAAAAGGAAATAACCCTCCAAACCCCATTACTGCTTATTGCATCTTTAGCAAAATATTTTCTGAGACTCAGGTTCTTCCAGAACTGACCACCCTCCTCAATCACCAAGGGCAGCAGGGCTGCAGCTTGTGGCCAGTGGGACTCAACACCTAAAACCGAATCAGCCCATTTTTAAGTTATCTTATTACTTGGGATAATAGAACTCATTTTACATCCATAGCATTTGCCCCGTTGTGTTCCTAAAATGGTCTGGTTTGCAAATCCCAGGATAGAGCTGTCACTCTGCCCCTGGCCATCTCTACTGCTGCACACAAATGGGGACAGGCTCATTCCGAAGTGTTCCTGGGGTAAGGGTGACCTACTTTCATGGCTGCACTACAGTTCATTACAATTCCTAATGATCTCATTGTTCCATTAAATGAAGGTTGCCACCTGTCCCAAAGACTTTAGATCAAGCTGGGATTAACATATTTGCTGACCCATTTCCCCCTTTTGTAGGACACAACCCCGTGGTCAATAGGATTGGGGTGGGTTTTTTCAGACCATCCAAGGTTGAGCCTTAGTAGGGACAAGGTGCTGGGTCCCATTATAGCAGAGGATGCTGAGCAGTGTGGCTCCTGCTGCAAATCCTGCCCAGTCACTTTGGTCATCAGGTTCCACCTGCCCAAATCCCACCAGAAAAGAAGGTCAAAATTAAAAAAAAAGGAAAAAAAAAAAAAAAGGCAGATGGGAATTGCTGAGGTTGCATTTAGCGCAAACGAAATTCTTCCAGTTTAAAAGAGATTCTATGAGAGACTCTGTTAAGGACCCGGAGGCTGTCTGCGGTTTTGCTCCAGGCAGTCATCCCTAAAGCAATATTCTGGGAGGAAAAAAAGCCTGGGTTAGCCCCCAGCAGCCACTCGGGACCTCGCGGGGATGGTTGTTCCGCGGGCTCTCTTGGTCCCCCCCAGGACAGAGCCCAGCAGTCGCTCCAGCAGGGCTGGAGGTGGCAGGTTGGAAGCACAAGGAATAAAGCAAAGAAAGAAAGAAAGAAAGAAAGAAAGAAAGAGAGAGAGAGGAATAAATTCCCATGGACAGGCTCCGTGAGCGCGCGGCAGCCAAGTGACCTCGAGTGCTCCGCTCCCTTCTCTTGCTCGCGGGAGGCAGCGGTACAGCTGCATTTTTCATAAATAGGAACACCCCAGCTTGATGTTTTTTAAAGCTGTCTAGACAGTAGAGCAAGACCTTATTTCAAGTCACATAATCACTTTCCCATTTTTCTTTGCGGCGGAGGACGTTTTCCAAGATTAGATAGAAGCTGTTGGAGCAAGATGTTATTAACCTTGGGTGTGCCTCCCTGCTTTAGGCTCTCCTTGTCCGAGCTGGAGGTGCCTTTCTGTCTGATCACGTCTCCCCTTCATTCGTGCCCTCCCCCCCGACACAAAATCTCCAAGTTACATGGAATTACACACGTGGGTTGCAGACAACTGGGAGCAGAGGGTGCTGCAGTGAAACGCCAGCCCCCTTTGACAAAAGCCAAATAGAACCTTGTGCGTCCCCACGTGGATCCCTCCACCTGAAAACAGTGTTTAGAGTTAAAAATAAAACTGTGTCACAGAATCACAGACTGGTTTGGGCCAGAAGGCACCTTAAAGCTCACCTCGTTCCACCCCCCGCCACGGGCAGGGACACCTTCCACTGTCCCAGGTTGCTCCAAGCCCCGTCCAGCCTGGACTTTGCTGCACCAGGCACCTTTGCTGCAGAAGATGCTCGTCAAGGGCCAAGGACGAGGCTTTCTGAGTGTGAGTGCCACGACCCAGCTGTGCCAGGCTCAGCCCTCCCCGTGCCCAACATGGACCATCCTTCCTGCGGGGATGTGCAGCGACCCCACGCTCCGGCGCTCCAGGGCTGGAAGAGCCCAGCACTGCTCATTACAGGAAATCAAATCAGCAAAAGCTGGCGACAGGCAGACCATCACAAATGGGATTATGTCAGTGTAGAGAGCTGGGGTAAGAGGTTTGCTGCCCTGCCAGGGAAGCACCAGGGTAGAGTTCCGTGTTTTCGGGCAGGTGGGTGGGCGTTTGTAGCCAGAGCCCAGGGCACACTGCTTGCCTTGGTGTTACAGGAGCGATGCTGACCCTCTCCCCCGAGCAGTGCCCACGAAGGGTTACCCACCAGGAGTAAAACACACGGACTGGGAGATGAGAACTGGCCTCCTCTCCACATCCCTGCCGGATTGCCACGTCTCCTGTGCTGTTAAAATGATTAACCACGCACAGCAGCCAGGCCAGGCAGGGATCCCTTTTTGCTTGCTTAGCATTTTCCTTTAGAGGATACAGAACCTGACTTTGGGAATCAGTTCAGCTTGAAGAGTATCCGGTATTTCCCTACTCCTCTGAAGTAAGCAGTTAAAATCATCCAGGGAAGATGCTTTCCCTTAAACAAACTCCCTACTGCTATGCAGAAAGTGAATACATGAGCTGCCTGAGATTAATGCTTGACTTCATAATTTACATATCAAGTGCTTTAATGAATTGTTTTCAGTGTCATTGTCCTTACCATGAATAAACTTAAAAGTAATGGATTTGTAATTAATTAAAACTTAATTACAATAGTTTGTCATTTTATTATTTGCAATTATTACCATAAAGGCAATAAAAATTGCAGGGTGTCACAACTGAATACAAATCCCTAATCAGAAGCAATCAACTCGCGCCGTAACCTTGAGCAAGGGTGATTTTATTGATGTTACTGACTCTGGAGCCCGAGGTGGGGCCTTGCAGGTGGCAGCTGCAGCATCCTTGGTCCTGGCTGGGACTGCAGGATCGCTATGGCTGGAAAAGCCCTCCAAGGTCATCAAGTCCGACTTGTGAGCGCTCCCCACTTTGTCACCCAGCCCAGAGCACTGAGTGCCACATCCAGACATTCCTTGGACACTTCCAGGGATGGGGACTCCAGAGTCACAGTGGGATTCTCTTGCTCCTGCCCTTGTGGGGCCCTTTCCTCCCCCTGGAATCTCTTTCTCCACAAGCCAGGCAGCCTAAAGAAGCTTTCACTCACCTCCCTTGAACATGCTGATTTACTAAAGCACTTACCCACCATAACCCTTGTCAGCTATCACTTCTTCCAGGCCCTTTGGATGAGTTTTTAATTTCTACCACAATTTAAAACTCTGCATTATATTCTAATTTCCGCACCACATTCTAATATTTAATTTCCAAGCAGTAATTTTTTTAGTGTTGTGAAAGGTCATTCCTAACCCACCCCAATATTACGCCTCTGACCTGATGGTCCCTGCAGCAGAAGTCCCCTTTGCTCTGAAGCTGGAAGGAAAAAGGAGAACTAGGGTTAAATTACATCTGTGTTTGCTGCTGCTGCTGTCCCCCCATGACTATTTCCAGGACTCTCAATACTCACCTTCACATGCAGCTAATTCTTCCCACTTGAGGGAACAAGATACGCCTTTTCTCATCCCTGCATCTTGATAGGCTCCAACCACACCCACGTCTCCCTGGCATATTTCCTTTGGCTTGGCCCTATACCTTAAAAAAAACATGTTTTAGAGTGGTTTTCCACCGGCCAGTCTCAAGACATCTTCAAAAGGCATGGGAACTGCAGCCAGAGCAGCAATTAGGCTGCAATTATGCAGAGACTTTCCCATTGAATGCCCCCAAGGGACTGTATTTGTGATGTGGGAGAGGGTCTTCAGGTTGGCTTGTCCCATCCTGCTAAATTTATCCCTTCTCACTGTCCTTTGCCAATCTTTTTCACAGCCCAAGTCCTCGGGCAGGTTGGTTCTTTGAAGTCCATTAGTCGGTTGGGAAGGGGTAATTCCATTTTTAGATTCACTTCCCGGGGAAGGCACAGGGGGATTTGCCTGTCCTTCCGTAATCCCTGAACAGACCGGCCAACTTCTCGCAAAACCCACCAGAAGGAGCGAGGTCACGTTGCCTCCCCGTGCCTACAAGTCACGTGGAAAGAAGGCGGCTGGGCTGGGGAGGGGGGCAGGAGGAGAAGCACATTTGGCGTCCCCGAATCAGCGAGTGACTTCCACCAGACCTCCTGAGAGAAACCCAACGCACGTCGGGACCCCGGGCAGACCGTGCGCCTCCGAGACGTCACGCTTCAAGCACGAGCCCTCTGTGGCGCTCCTGGTGGGCAGCTCAGCCCACCACTTCATAAATCAACACCCCTGCTGTCCCCCCTGCCCTGCCAGCTGATGGTCTGACGTGAAACACGGCAGTCCTGGAGGCGTCAGCCTCCCTGGGTTATCTTGGTGGAGGGTGAACATCAGAGACCCTCTTTATCTGCTGGGATGGCGGTATTTTCGAGCTCCTTGCCTCCATCTGAAATTCCCCTTCATGACACCTTGAGGGGTCTCCAAGCAGCCTTAATTCTTAAGCTGTGCTACAACGGCGTTCTGAAAAACCTCAAGATCTCTTAGATCTTAGCACCTCCACTTCAGAGAGGTTTGCAGACACTCTCAGATTCGGGCCTGCAAGCTTGCCAGTGCCTTCAAAGAGAACTCAACACGTACAGAAAACCTGCAGGATCGGGGCTACATTTAGGTGAAGGGTAGAAAAACAACCCACCAGTAGTCCTGGCGTATTTGCATTTCTTGTAAACATGCTTGCAAAACCACTTAGCAAATGAATGTTAATTGTTCTACAGAAATCCCACCCTGTTCAAAAGAGAAAGGGGGAAATAAAACCAAAATAAGCCCTAGGTACATGTTGCCAATTTTCCCTTTAATGCCCCTGAATGAAATTCAGGTGATCTCATCCCACACTGATCAGCAGAGACAGAGTAAGAAAATAAAAAGGAAATTACTTCATCTTAAGTGCCTATTAACTGATGTTAAGCGATAAAAAAAAAAAAAAAGCTCAATTTGAGAGTAAAAATCCATGTGACGAGCGGTAGGAATGCCAGAACAAGCTGGTTATGGCTGGAGCTGTCAAAGGCATATAACTGCAAACCTTTAAACCAATTTAAGTGCCTTCAGTTGGATTTGTGAGACATTATGCCCTGAACAAGCATTTACATGAAAATGGATCTCAGCTTTTGTTGCTTTTCCAGCCCAGGGCTGGCAGAGCATTTTATATCTAATACAGGGAGCATTTTACACACAGTGGAGCTGCCAGGGTGCAGAAATAGATAAAACCTAACGAATTAACACAGCACACACCAAACGAAGGAGGAGAACTTTGGGCTGCGAGGATGCTGAGCCCAACCCTCACTCACAGTGGTGCCCTGGTTTTTAGCCTGGCCTTCACCACTGCATCTGGCCTCGGAGGGGTGGAACGCAGCAGGGAGGGGTCAGGAGCAGGGATGGATGTGTCATCCTCACCCAGGGCCAAAAGCAGAGCGAGCCTCAAAACCTGCGCACATCTCTTGGGGGTTCAGGGATTATCGGGATGATTCAGAAACTCCTGCTCGGCGAGGCCCGAACTCCGGCACTTTTTGCAGTTGTTTCAGGCATGTTTGCTCAGAGCGGTGTAATTATGGCCTGTAAAACCCAAAACTGAAATGATTCCCGTCAGCCAACGCCGTGCACAGGAACCAGGAGTTGGCTCTGGGGAGAGTTCAGGCATTAACTGCTGAACTTGTTTTGACCTACTGGCTGCATGGACCAGCGACTCCCAAAGCAGCCAAGGCCGAGGATCCTTCCAGCTCTTCTTTCCTCTCCTTGAGCCTTCCTAAAATCTCTTCTTCATTTTTTAAAGCCTTCCTTGGCAAAGATACTCCTGCCTATCTTTTGCCCAGCAGCCCCACCTCATATATTCTTAAGGTGGAAGGGAAACCTCTCCCTGCCTCCTTTTTCTGTGTCTGTAATATATTAGTTAATCCATTGTTCAAACCATAGCCTTGGGGCCCTTGTGAATAAACAGGAACTGGGCTGGCTTGACAGCTCTGCTGCTTTCTTCTGCCATCACTGCTGTCACAAATGATGCTGTCCAGGCTACGCCCCGTGATGCCACACTGCTGACTGTGCACCTACATCTGGCCACCACAGAATGGTTTGGGAAGGAAGGGATCTTAAAGCCCATCTCGTTCCACCCCCTGCCACGGGCAGGGTCACCTTCCACTAGCCCAGGTTGCTCAGGGCCCCATCTAAAGATTAACAACATCTCTGTGGCTGAGTGCACAGCACCATCCTAGGGCATCCTGGAAAATGGAAACCCTTTCCCTTCCTGGGATAAACCCTCTCTTTCAGGCCCTTTTCTTTATGAGGAATCACTAATCAAGTTCCTTAAAAAATGAACAAACAGGAAATTCTTTATATGCCACTAAAATAGAGACAAAATCCTCGCACAAAGGTGAACAAAGATGGACTGCATAAAAACAATTACAATTACTGCAGATTTCACCAAATAACTCTTTTTTTTTAAAGTAATATTGATTTACCTTTCCTAACTTTGCCCTTTGCTGTTCCAAGGAAAGCTTTCCCAAACTTTGGGGCAGTTCTTGTTTTCAAGGAAGGGACCCATATGACAAGCTCCTCTTTTTTTTTTAAAGCAAGTTTTGTGACTGCTCCCATTCCACAACATTTTTTTGTTCATCACCTGTGTCCTTCAGTTTCCAGACCGTAAAGTCAAAAAAAAAGGCACCAGCACAGGTTGGGCAGAGAAGCTGTGGCTGCCCCGTCCCTGGAAGTGTCCAAGGCCGGGTTGGACGGGGCTTGGAGCAACGTGGGCTGGTGGAAGGTGTCCCTGTCCGTGACAGGGGGTGAGACTTGATGAGATTTAAGGTCCCTTCCAACCCAAACCAACTCATAATTCTATGATAAAACGAGGAATTGTAATCACATAATGCTCTTTTGACGATTCCTGCCCTGGGAGGGTGTGACCAGGAGGGATTTCACAACAGCTTACCAGCAGATGGAGAAGACAGAGCAGCTGCAAAGCCAGGAGGGACTTGGGGAGTGTGCAACTCCCCACATCCCATCACTAAACATTTCCAGTGCACAGGGGTCATGCTGTGAGGTCTGCACAGGTTCATGAAATGAGGACTCCACTGGGGATTAGGAAACACAGAGCAACCACCAGACCCTGAGCAGTTGTTTTTGTGGGATAATGACTCAAAGGCAACATCACCCCTACGTGGTCACCCATACAAGTCCTACCAACCTCAGCAGGGCAGCGCAGATTGGGGCTGGGTGTTTCTGAGGGACCTCACATCACCCTAGTCCCACAAGGACTTCTCTTTCTTTCAGGTCTCCTCTGCCAAAACTATGTGAGGTTTTCACTTTCTTTCATCAGGAAAACTCGAAGACCTGCAGATTCCCTCATGCCACGCCAGGAGAGGGGAGCAGTGACTGATTGATCTGGGTTTCTTTCACCAAGAGCACCGAAGGAGGCACTGAAAGTATCCACCTTCTGGAAGAAGGGTAATTACAGAAGCTCAGTTTGCACACAGGGGTCTCACCAGTCAGCACAAGATAAGCAGCCTTGGGAGTATAAATTATTACAGATGATAAGGCAGAATTTCCCCTTAAACAGCTTTGTACATATGTTCCTAAGATTGACTCCAGAGACGCCTGTCATCGGATGTCAAAGAAGAAGCAACAGAAATCACAGAGAATTAATTCCTTGTCTTTTTTTCTTGCAAGCATATGACACTTTCTCCCTTGTTTAGAGTAAGAGAGTGAGCTCAGATCCTAACGAGGTGTGGTTGGAATGACAGGACCCGGGAATCAGAGCTGATGCCTGATCACCCGTGTTCTATCACAGCAGGCAGCAAGAGCTCCAGTGCTCCAGCATGTCAGCAGAAAAGAGGGCTGGTTTGAGCTCTGGCAATGAGATAAATTCCAGGCGCTATTTGCTACAGTTTTTGCCATGACTATCCCTCCTGTGAGTGGTGTATAAACAGGAAACCACGGCCACACGGCAGGGAGCTGACTTGATACTGGTGAATACTGATAGAAATCAGGTCATTTTGACATCCTTTGTTTATTCATTACTTTGTTAACACTGTTTATCCTTAGTTCCTTGGCCACGTATATGGAACAACACCCATTTTTTTGCCACCCATCTACCACTCCTTCTTCCCCCAAAAACGTGCCACTGCCAACTCCTTGCCTCTAAAGATCACCAGCAGCAGCTCCTGCTGACCCACACCTAAGGGATGTGCACTTTTGGGGTAAAAACTGACTTGCTCCACCTTTCCAGAAGGATTTCTGCCTAGGATCTTCCTATTAGTTTTTGCCTGCAAGCAGGAATTTCCCTCCTACAAAGAAGCCAAATCTATTTTAAGCGCCCGACCTTCTGAAATGCAGCCCACCACAGGACAAACCTCCAGCCTAATTAGGCACTGCACGGCCAAGATCAGGCTACATTTGGCTCTCAGTGGTTTATCTCTACCTGATAGTTTGATCCAAGCCTGAATTCATCCCACTGGAATGAGGAGTTTACACACATTATCAGTTTCTTCCAGTGTTACTAACGCACCAACATCTGCATTACCCCAAACGTGACTCATTCATGACGTTCTGTACTTTACAGTTCATCTGTTCCTAAAGACTTTCCTCCCCACTCTACATATGCCAGAAACATCAAGGTAGAATTCCCACCGCCAGCTCTGGGACATCAGAAATAGATGACACAAAAGGACCCCTGAATTCCTGCATGTCTGAGGGATCTCTTCACCCAGCTGAGTCCACAGCAGGTCACAGGCTTCTGCTGGCAGCTCCCTCTTTCACATACCCTTGACCTGAGAGGAGCAAAGCTACTGCAAAAGTCAAAATGTTTGAGCTCAGTGGCTCAGGGCAGTAGGATGAGGAAGCGGATGAAGGCTGAGGGGCATTTTGCCAGCCAATACCCCACTAAAATTACTGAGCCAGGTCACTCAGATACAGGCTTTGTTCAGAGGAATCAGTGCTTGGAGAAGCCTCTGTCCTGTCTCCCCACAAACAGTACCAGGAGATAACTGGCCTCATCATGGTACCATGAATACTTTGCAGGGATTCAAGGTGAGGCTTTTAAAGCAGGAAGAACAGCCAGTTTGGAAAGTGAGTGCTAAGATCTCTGACTTTCAGCACTCAAAAAGGTAGAGGCCATCTCAGGCTTGAGGACTTAACGCCCACCTGGCCCAGAGCTCAGTCTCCCGTGGCAACAGGAGATGCTGCTTTGGGTGGCCCATGAGCCCCACACTTCTCTCTGCTGCCCTTGCCCTCAGATGCCTCTGACAGCCCCAGCTCCTGCCTGCATCCATCAGGGAAGCAATATTCCCCTATTTGCTTTTCCCATCGACACCGTGATTTCACAGACCTCCATCCTCTTCTCCAGCCTGAGCACTCCCAGCGTTTCCAACCTGTCCTGGAGGTGCTCGCAGCTGCCCCTCCTGCTACCTGTTCTACTTCCCAAAAAGTAACAACAAAAAACCACCTCATTCCAACTCCAAGCCGACACAGTCGGGGCGGGGTCTTTCCAGTTCTCACGGACAACCACACACAGTTAAAAATCCTGCAGCTGGTCAGAGCAGCCAGATGTTATTGCTTCTAATTTCCTCATCCCCGTGCTCCTCCTGTATGGGGAAAACTCTCTCTTGAGCTTCAGCCACAGAAGGTCTGCCAAAGATATCTAGGGCGGGGGTGGTTTCGTGCTCCTTCAGGGTCGTGCTGGCAAGAGCAGCTCTGCAGATGCACAGGCATTCCCAGTTACATCCCACACAAACCAGTGTGAACTGGGAAGCTGGGCTCAATGGGGAACGTGGCCAGCCTGAGAGGTTGAGGAGGGCCATGCCACCACGTGGGGCAGGACTTCATCCTGTCCTCAATTTGCCTGTGGGATCCAAAAGCAATTTTTTCCTATTTCTCTGCCAGGCAGGGGAAAAAAAAAAAAAACACAAACAAACCACAGTACTTTGTTGTTGTTTATACTGGATGTGATTAAAGCTTTCAGTATTTGTTATATTTAGACGTCTTTCAGACCCAGATTCAGGGAAACATTACGCACGACTTTGCTCTGTTTACCCTTCGCTCCATTCCCTCGCTGTTATTGTTCTTCCAGTTTATTCCTCTTCCAATTTAGGTTACATTTCCCAAGGACCACAGCATAGCCTCAAATTTCCCAGGGAAACCAGCACCCCTTGGAAGCAGTGGCTGGTTTTGTGGCTCCCAGGCCACCTCGGTCCTGTGTAAGGCAAAGTGCATTCGGGCAGCAGCAGTTTTACTGCCAGCTATCAGTCAGGCAGAGATGGAGAAAATCCTGAATCACAGCCCAAATAACCCTTTAAAGCGGATAATTCACTCCAAGATAAAGGCATCTATACCCTCAAGGATGGTGCTCTGTCTAGGACCCCCAGTCTGCCCTTGCTCCCCCCCAAAAAGGGGCTCCCAACACCAGCGATGCTGGAGGTGCTGCACCACCCTGGTTCCTCCACAGACCAAGGAGTTTTTGTGCCTCTTCCCCACACCCAGCTTCCTGGGGAGAGAAGGATGATGAACATCTCTACAGCAAAACACTTGGGAGAAAAACCCAGGCTGTGATATAGTGTCCTAAAAACTTCCCGAAGATGAGCATGTGAAAAATCACTTATGGACAGGGTGAATGGGAGAGAAGTGTTGTGGTTAAGTTTACACCCACTGCCCATTTTCCAGTAAATCATTCCCTTCAATCTAGCTGGAAAAACTTTTTTTTTTTTTCCTCAAAACATCTCTGATGTTTAACTTGCATTTTACAGGTTTGCTGTTACCCCATACAACCAAAAGAAGAGCATGTTGTTGGGATGCAGGGAGGGGAAGAAGGAATCCAACAGCTTTCTGCCTCTTTTTAAAGATGACTCACAAAATTTTTGAGGGATTTGTAAGCAATGGGTAAGTCTTCAAACACATTGACTGTGATCTCCTTGGCAGCCTTTGCTACCTTCCACATTTAAAGCAGGGTTACTACAGCCTGAGCAGCTGAGCGCTGAGTGTTTACATCTCCCATTACCCCAAACGATGTCACTGGGTAAAATAACCAGATGAGCTTTCAGACACAAAAATCCTTCTGCAAGTCCTGTGTCTGACTGTTCGCCCAAACACTGTGCTTGGTTGAGGTTTATTTTTCCCCTTCAGGCTTTACACTAAGAGATCTCAGCCAGGATTTTTGCTAGAGGTGGGTTCTCACATTCAGAGGAGTCTCTGGCTTGAAGAATGTGGCAAATTTTAAGATCTCCTCACTCGCTGCATCCCCTGATTTATCCCACCTCTAAGCAGGCTTGGAAATATTAAAGTGTATGGCTGGTTTTACTTCTTTTTGACTCAGAAAGAGAAACTGGCTGCATGCACTAACAGCTACAGAATAAAGTCAGAGCATTCAATCAGAAGACAAACGATGTGCAGGAAACCTCTGAGGCGACCAAATATTTGCTGCACCCATGAAACTCCCCCCTCAAAATATTCCCACTGTAAAATACTTGAAATTATCAGACTTTTCCCCAATTTTTCTCTGCATAGGTGGCCAAAAAGTTTCCTCTGGGAAGACCCCTCAGGGCCACAGTTGTGTTCCTCTTTTGCCAAATGTCCAGAAGCATCTTCTGGCTGTGGATCAGGATGCACAAAAAGGAACAGGACCTCATGCTTTTGCTCCAAACTTGTCCCCCAAGGACAGGGGAATCTCACAGTCCTGGCTTGGGTTGTGCAGGGGACTAGATGCAAAGCAGAGAGCAAGGGAAAGCTCATCCCTCCTCGGTGTGACCATTGGGAAAGCACGGGATTTGGGGACCTAACTGAAAGTAGAAGATGACAACAGAAAAACAAACCCTCAGCTCTGAGAATCTGAGCTCAAAGATGGGACCCCGAGTGCCATCAGGATTAATTTCCTGATGGAGTTTACATCATCCCCATAATGGCACTGTGTATGTCCGAGCTCTGGCTGCACTTCTCTCCCTACAGGGAGGGAAGAGGTACCACTCCAGAGATTTACAGATGTGAGGATTCACACCCTCATCCCCCTCCCTCCCTCCTGCCAGAGCACAGCACACTCTTGCTGCTGTAATGCTGACCTAAGATCTTCCATTAAAAGTTCCCCTCCTCCAGAAACGCTGGATTTCAAAGCAAATCCTCCTGCCAGCATCTCTATTTATACAGTATCGAGCACTGATGCCATTTAACAACCCCTCCCTCTTCTTGGCATTATCTTAAGATGCTCTGCCAAATCAAGCAAACCTGCTGCCCAGAGTGTGTTACGCCTCATCTTTCCCTCCTCTCCCCACAACCACTCCTCAAAGGGACCAAAGTACAAATAATCCAGCCTCTGCCACTTGGACTGGTTTTAATCAAAGGATTTGCCAGGTTTTCTACGGCGTGGGACACCTCATTAACAACTTCACACCTCTAAGAAAAGGGGGGGGCGGGGAAATGATGTTATCCATGCTGCTACTCGGTGTTTTGCACCAGGGACAAGTTTTATTTTGGTGAGGAACAAAACAACAACAAGATTATGTATAAAATCAAAAGCTTTCCCGGGCTGAAAGGGCTTAGAGATCGGCAGGAGTGTATTTGTCAGACAGGAGATTAGAGCCTAATGAAATTTGTCTTTGTACACGTCTGTTTCTGTCTTTTTTGGGGGTCTTTGTAAAAGCCAGGCCTATTAAAATGCAGGGAGAACCCCACACAAAAGACATTTCTGAGGGTCCAAGGGCGGGCTTATTAATGCAGGGGTTTTGTACAGAGCATGCCAGTTTGGGGAGGTTTCGGGTATTGTTTGGGGAGAAGAAAGCAAGCTTCACTGATCGTTTTCTTCTCCAGTTTTAATCAGAGCAGCTGAAGCAAGCAGGTGCTGCGACTCAGAGCCCGCCGAAAAAGGGGGGAGGGAGACATCCCGGGGAACAACTCATCTGCACGAAGGATTTGTACTGTTTTGCCTTGTTAAATTGCACTGCAGAAGTGCTGGGTCCTCAGGGAGGGTGGTAAGAAGCCGCTGGAGGAGCATCACAGGGGCACATACCAGAAGTCAAAACCTGCCGCAGCAGGTTGGCATCAACACCCAGCAATTTTAAACAAAGCATCTATTTTCCCCACATACACGTCCCCAGGGCAGTGGTCATGACCCCAGGGCTGCCGGAGTTCAAGGATGAGATTTTGGGGTTGTTCTGGGCAGGGCTTCTTCCCGTCCTGACTTTATCTGTGGGACTTGCTGATCCCTGTGGGTCCCTTCCAACTCAGGATATTCTATGATCTACCTCCTTCTGTGATCTCTGAGAATGCCAAGCTATTGGCATGGAAGAAAATAAAGGGTTGTGGCAGAGATCCTCACGTGCAGCAAAACTCCAGATCTTCCACTGATTCCAAAAACCAGCAGGGACAACACCCAACACACCTGAACGCTTATGAGCGGCATCCGTGCAGCAGCACAGCTGCCAAGGGGTGGTTTACCTCAACAGGGTCCTAAAAGACAGTGCTGCCACATGGAGCTTCCCATGGCCCTCAAGGACAGAGTGACAGTGACAACAGTCGCAGCCCAGGCACGCTGGCTTGGCTCTGGGAAAAGGGGGCAAGAGGTAGAGATTCGCCCCGGCCTCCTTAAGTACCTTGGTTCACCTCCAAGGAAAAGTCTGTACAGCTGGAAAAGCAAACCAAGGAGTAGGTCGTGCAAGGGTTTGGATCCCACCAAGTCCTCGCTTGCAAGAAACATGAAAATCTCCACGAGGCACTTCTAGAACTTCCCCTGACTCTCAGCCCGAAGGGGAAAGCCCACATCTACCTTCTGGTTGGGAAACCCGCCCAAGGCTCCTGCTAACAAGTGTTTCTCAAGCATGACTTTTTTGCTGCTGCCAGCAGAGCCCTTGGGAGTGTTTACTCATGAGCAGCTTCTATCAGCCAGCTTTTGACGCTTTGACAACAGAGCTGGGTCCACCCAGCTGGATTTTTTTCCACACTGCTTGCACGTTTCCACCTGCTATGCTATGCAAACTATGAGAAAAATGTCATGTGTTTTCTTATGAGATTTTTCCTTCTGAGGAGACGTGGGAACCAGTCCCGTGCAGCCTCAGCCAAGAGAGGAGTGTACAGAGGGTGAGCACGGAGGAGGACACAAGTGGAGGATGGAACAGCGAGCCCTGGGAACCGACCAGCACAGAGAACTGAGGGGAAAGCATCCCAGAGAGGCGCGGCTGCCAGTTCCCTCGGGAATAATTTTTCTCTTTATGCTCGACCTAAGCTGACTGCAGCAAAAGCCAACTCTGATGCTGAGGATAAAATACCACGAGCTGCCCCTGTTATTGAATAATTCACATGAATTATTTCTCTATGATGGCTGTGTGGAAGCACAACAAGTAATGACAATAAAATTCCCCATAAGCACATTATGGAACAGGACCCGGCTTGTTCTGCAGAGCCCCAGAGACAGTCACAGCACACACTCAGCAATGCCATCCAGCTGAGGCTCAACAGATTTGTGGGTTATGCTCCCCTACCTCTCCAGTCAAACCTCTGCTGACACCTCCCTCACCTCCTGCAGGTGCAGAACAGACCACAGAAAAAAAATCTTCATTTATTTTCCGAGAACAACCATCTCTGCCAGCCCGATGAGGCACCCCACGGGCAAGGGAAGCAGAAAGCTGAGGCTGGGCTAAAATTGCTTAATAACCCTGATGGTTTTCACCATCAGGTGAGTTGAGTCCGGGCACAGGAGTTCAGCTCAGAGAAGGAACAGTTTCTCCCCCCCACAAGCCTGGCAACAGTTTGAGACCTCAAAAAAATCTTCATTATTATTATACTCTTCATACTGCAGCCCTGCTCAAGCACACAGAAAGACATGTTCCCTGACTGCTCAGATATAGGAAATGCTCTAATGGATCAAAATTTATATGAAAATAGCATAAAAAAGTTCCTGGGACAGTTTATCCCTCATTATGTTGGATGCACTAAAGGAGGCACCGCTTGGTCAGATCCATGGCCAGCAGTGAACTGGACAGGGGAAGGAGCTCCAACGAGCATCTTTGACTTCTTTTTCTCCTACAAGTAAAAGGAGGATCAGCTGTCTGGGAAAAGCCAAATAACATCCTGGGAGGATGTTTCCCACCTCAGAGCACACAGAGCTCTGGGGTTATGCTGAAGGGTCAACGAAGAGATTGAGGTTTTCAAAATGATGCACGATTTTCATGGGATTCATCTGCTTTTTGAAGGTCAGCACTCCCAGGTTCTGTTCAACACAGCACCTGGAGGGTCTGGGTAAAAGTTAACAGGTTATCACAGTGCTCCAGACAAATCCATGAGGATCAGCAATAGCGTGGAAGGTCCAAGGAACTCAGGCACTGCTAAATCCCTCTCTCACAGGGAAAGGCTACGGATCAGAACGTGGAACATCAGCTGACTTAATGGATTTATATTTATATGTATATATATGAAAGATAAATATGTATTCACATATATATATATACACTCACAGACCAGTGGAACCCATTGCCACAATATCACTGATTTAAAGATTTTATCCATACCCAAGGAATCGTAGAATATCCTAAGCTGGAAGGGGCCCAGAAGGATGATGAAGTCCAACAAGGAAAGAAAGGATGGATACTTATGGTAGGTGCTTAGTCATCCCACCTAGGGTTTTCTCCACACTTCAAGGAGCACATCAAGCTCTGTCCATCCAAAGGCAGAAAGAGTTGGGGGATGTCTGGGGATTATCCATGGAGATTATTTCCACTTTTTCCCTGAGGTTGTCAGCTGGAGGCTGTGAGAAGCCAGGCGAGGTGAACCACAACCACTTGATGGCCCCAAACCAGATGCCTTTCTGGGATGCCCCAAGCCCATCCTTGGCTCTGACTGCCCACGGTTTTCCAGCCCCAGAGCCCACCAGATGGTGCTCTCGGTATTAGTTAATGCCGAGTTAATTTGTGACTTTTCATTGCACCCAGAAACTCCAGCGCAGGTGGGGTGTGGAGAAACACCACCGAGAGCAACAGATTCCTGTGCTTTCCTGGAGATCCACGCTGGGTGGTGTGGCCTCATCCCAGGGGTGACGTGGCCCAAAAACCAGAAACAGGTTTTTGAAGCATCTGGAGGCGATGGTGGGTTACGGGGCTTCACCACACACCTTCCGGCCCTAAATATAGTCCTAATTGTTGTACCTTGGTGTTGAGCTCATTGGAAACCCTCTGATGCACCGTTTCTTCAAGGCCCACTCAGTGGGACCACTTTTTTGAGCTTTTCTGGGGTGGTTAACTCACAGCCACTGTGTTAACTCACAGTCTGGCTGGGACACCAGAGGACTTTGGTATTTCTGCTTGCTGGAGATATTAAATGTGTCCTGTTTTACAGGCAACTTGCAATAACGGGGAGAGGCTGCGCAGGGATGCTGAGGGATCTCCAACACAGCCAGCCTGCACTGACATCCATGTGCTGTGAGTTCTGTTGAACTCTGAAGACCCTTTCAGCCTTTGTTTCTCCCCAGTTTTCTATGAGAGGAATGCCTGCAGCTCCCGTGCCCTTGGCAGACTGCAGTACTCATAATTATAGCAGGTCTGGAGAACTGGGCTAATTGTAGTGTTGATCCTGAGGTTGTTTCCTCAGCCCAGCAGGATGGCCTGTTCTCCTTTCACGCTCCCAGCTTAACAAGGCTCTCTTTAATTTCTCCTTAATAAAACTTGGGGCAAAGGGGAACATTTAATGTGCAGTTAAATAAAAACCAGAAAGGGCACCACACTGACCAGCTTCCTAAAAACCGAGTGCCTGTTCCACAGCCATCCACGGGACATCAGCAGCGAAATCAAACCTCAGGCACAGAAGCCTGAAGGCTGAGAAAACCTCAGTGGCTTTTGTTTGTTGCCAATAATGTGATTTTATCGCTGAGGAGCCGGAAAAGGGAGAGCATTAAGGGTTCCCTACGTGGGGACGCGGGAGCGCCACAACCATTTACGCCCATAATGAGTTTTGCTGCCTCTGAGCAGAGCACAGTTAATAACAGATCATAAAGTGGGTTTACCACTCCAATTGCCAGTCTCCGAAGGTTACTAAAAGCCTGTTCCAATCAGCACAGTCAGACCTGCCCGGCTGGTCTGAAATCACCATTTTCTTCGTGGTTTAGGGGAAACCTCTGTTTGAAATGAGTGAAAAATCAGGAGTGGAGCAAACAGAGCCGACCTGATGTTGTCCAAAATCACTTAAATTTGTCTGATGGTGCTAATTTGTTTGCTCCACCTGGAGCTGTCCCATCAGCTCCTTAACTAATTCTAAAACTTCCCTATTTTATCAAAACTCCTTATAAAGCATCTCCACACTGGACAGAGTTAATCCAGCCCTGGGTGCTGAGGCCCTGGCACAGGTTTCCCAGAGAAGCTGTGACTGCCCCATCCCTGGAAGTGTTCAAGGCCAGGCTGGATGGGGCTTGGACACCCAACCTGTCCCAGGGCCTCAGCACACTCACAGGGAAGGATTTCTTCCTAATATCCCATGTAAACCTACCCTGAGGGTGGTGCCCAGAGAAGTGCCATTTCTGCTTCTGGAGAAGAAGCCAGCTCCATCTTGCACACACACTTTTCCATTTACAGCCAAAAAGAAGGGGAGAAGAAAAAAAAAAAACAACCTCCATTTCCATTGTTCGTTTGGCGCTTTGATTTCTCTCCCTTTTCCTTGCCTTTGTCTGTGTGGGAACGTGCATTTGCGGGAACGAGTCATATATTTTAATGTTTTCTGCAGTTGTTTAGCCAGTCCCCTTTCTGAAGCCTTACGGACCACCACGGGCTGAGAAACTGGGATGGGGGATCCGCAGAGACAGCCTCGTGCAAATCCAGCGTCATCCCTTTGAAGTCCTCGGGGCTTCCACGGCAGCCAGAAGTAATTAGGGAGAGAAAGGGATTGCGAGAGCCGTGCTGGCTCGGCATCAGCGCTTCCCGCTGGCTTGGAATAAAGCGGAGCTGAGCCGATGCCGAGCACTGTTGGAATTACGACACCAAATGTCCAACGTATTTGTGGAGCCCGCCCAGGGCTCGCAGGCGGCAGCGGCTCCTCCACAGCGGCGCTCATGCCGTCAACCCTCCACTGCAGCAGTATCAGAATCACAGCCCATCCCACCCAAGCCGGGTGCCTGCAGCCTCTGATTTCCTCAACAGTGTCCAAGCCCAGGTTGGACGGGGCTTGGAGCAACCTGGGCTAGTGGAAGGTGTCCCTGCCTGTGCAGGGGGGTGGAACTAGATGCTCTCTAAGCTCCCTTCCAACCCAAACCATTCTGAGGTTCTCTGAAGACCAGCACGAGCAAGAATTACCACATTGCTTTAAGCAGCTTGCAGAGAAAAAAAAAAAAATCAGTACTGAATAATCCAAAGGCTTTTTCTTACCTTACTGAACCTCTTGATCTGCTTAGAGCTCCCTCTGCCATGGGGTGCTGAGCCTCAGTGACCAGGACCGCTTCCCCTTCTGGATTCAGGCAGTGGCTCCTCCATATGATTTGGGAATTCCGCTTGCCTTTTCCTCTCTCTCTGTAAAGGAAAGTGGGTGCAGTTAATGGCAGTCCCTATTGCTTCACTAGCCAGCTCTCCTGTGCCTTCCCCAGTAATGGATGCACCCCCAGCTGGAGATGTCACCTTCCCAAAGACACCATGTGCCTGGGAAAATCCCCCCTCCACTGCTGAACTGTAGATCAGGTCTGTAGGGTGGCTAGAGATTACTCTGGGGGTTGGACTAGATGACTTTTAAAGGTCCCTTCCAACCCAAACTATTCTATAATTACTTTGGGGATATTCCAGAAGAAAAGAGGAAAGGAATTTTAAAAATTCCAGCCCGGAAAAGGTACTAGTCCTCTTCCTGCTTTTCCCCTTCTAGGCATGGTTTTGAGAAGCATGTTCCTCTACCTCTGTTTTTCTTCTGCTGAAGCTGTCTTGCTTCATCCTTTTCGTACAGGTTATTCCACCCTTTCCTTCCATTCTGATGCCCACAGTTTGTATGACTTTACCTGGCACTTAGAATAAATGGTCCACTTGGATCAGGTCTCTCCCACGTTTTCTGACTCAACATTTCACAGGAACTTCCAGTCAGTGTGAAAACTTTGACTTTTCTCCCTGGTCTGAAACAAAAGCAAATGGGAAACCATCGGGAAATTTCATTCCATGTGACAGGAATTTGACTTTCTGGACAGCTTTCATTGCTGTCAAGAAGGGTGGCTGGCTGAGACAGCTCATCAAAGCTTTGGAAGTGCATCCAAAGGCTCGAAGCTGGCACCGCGTCCCTCAGTCCTTGCATCCACTGCCAATATCGTGAGGATGGGATTTTTCAGGGTCCCCTCAAAGAACTGAATGTACAGTTCTCAAAATGCCTGAGGTCTCTAATTCTGGTAGACTCCCTTTTGAAGAGTCCCAGCCTTCTTTTTTTGGTCGTTTTTCGTTCTGCTTTAGATAACCAGAGTGGGCCTCTCGCTCGTGGGGAAGCATTGTTATATGCATCACCTCCCACGAAGAAAAGCGAAGAAGAGGGGGTAAAAAGCCACATGAAGATATTAAAACAAGGGACTGGAATGTCTACAGACTGCTGGGAGAGTTCATTCCTAATTCACATATCCCTATTTACTGTTGAAAAGAGCTATTTAGCTATTTATGGCATCATAAGCAATCACTCTTGGTTTCTGCTCAGCCTCAGATGGATGGTTGGCCCATATAGCTCACGTTGTACTTAAGTAGGAGAGAAAAAAACAAACAAAAAAAAAACCAAAACCAAACCAAACAAAACCAAGAACAACAAAAAAAAGATCAAAACCAAAAAAAAAAAAAAAAGAACAAGCAAACAAAAAACCCCCAACAAACAAAACATCCCAACAATCAAAAAAAAAAACCAAAAAAGAAGTGAACAGATCTTTTTGGATGGGCACATCTGGTCCTCATGTGTAAGCCCAGCCTCAGGGAAAGCCTGCTGACAGAGAAAAGCTGCATGCTGTGGTTCTAGACAAGCTTCTTTAGAGGTATGTTACAGATACACAGGCACAATCATTACAGATATGTGTAAAACTATACACAGAGAGAGAGAGAGACTGGGCAAGAAAGAGCTTTCTATATTTTCTTTTCTGAAGTTTGAAGATCCCACCTGGCCAGATGCAGATCCCTGGGCAGCACGGATTTATTGGGGAGCAGGGATGCTGTTCCTTACGTGTTGCTGGATGGTGAGGGGCTGGGGAGCAGAGAGGGACTCGGAATATCCCTGAGTTTGGCAGGGAAGGGCCCAGGACAGAAAGCAGATCCCAGAATGGCATCTTAAAGCTCATCCAGCTCCACCCCCTGCCATGGGCAGGGACACCTTCCACCAGCCCAGGCTGCTCCAAACCCCATCCAACCTGGCCTTGGACATTTCCAGGGATCCAGGGGCAGCCACATCTTCTCTGGGCAACCTGTGCCAGGGCCTGCCCACCCTCACAGGGAAGGATTTCTTCCCAATGTCCCATCTAAATCTACCCTTCTTCAGCTTTAAGCCATTCCCCCTTGTCCTGTCACTCCAGAGCCTTGTAAATAGTCTCTCTCCATCTTTCTTGTCAGCTCCCTGCAGGTCCTGGAAGGCCACAATTAGGTCACCCCCAAAGCCTTCTTTTTCAGGCTGGAAAAAATGACCGATGTGAAACGATGGATACATTTATGTGAACTTTTTTTTTTCTTATGGGAACTTCCTAACCTGCGTACAGAGCTCAGATCCTGCTGGTGGGCAAGACATAAACACTTTGTGATCCAGCCTGTGCCCTGCTGCCCAAAAAGCAGAGCTGGTGCTGCTCTCTGGCCAGCAAAGTCTGTCCTCCTGTGGAAAGGCAGTGCCTGGAGATGCCTCCCCTAAGTTTCAAACCCACCATCAGCCTTTATGCACCTTCTTCTTCCACTCCAAACCTCTAACTCAGTTCACTTATTCTGTAGTGACAGAACAAATAATGCTTTCAGGATGCTACAGCTCATCAGCAGGACATCTTCAACCTACTGTTAATTTGGATGGCAAGCAAAATGAGTAGGAACAAAACCAACTTGTCTCCTTGCCCCAAATATTGGCCTCCCGATGCTCAGTTTGGCGTTAAGAAGGGAGCAAGCCATGAGCACAACCTGATGCTTGGCCGAAATTACTCCTAGGAGTAAATCCTTGCCTGCTGGGGCTAAAATACCCTCGGACAGGATACAATGGAACACAGAACAGCCACTTCAAGGAGTGTTTTCCTTCGGTGAGATCATACATTTGTTCACTGCAAGGCCAAAAGGCATCCATATATTTCTGTAAATTGGAATTTTTGTGGCAGTCTGGGGGATAAAGCACTTATTTTTCTCTTGGCTTTCATGTCGGAGGTGGGTGTCTGATGTCCCTGCGTCTTTCTGAACCCTGTTCCTTGGGAGACCTGCTGCCTGGCCCCATCCAGTGACCCCTGCAGCAGGGAAAATTAATCCTCCCTGCCATGCAAACACACACAGCAAATCCCAAAGGACCAGCCTTGAGGCAGTGATAACGTCTGGAAGAGCACATCAACCACAGAGCCAAGTGATCTCAAGTGATGGAGCAGCCTCCAGCCCCCAGGGCAGCTGACTCAGGAGCCAGTTACACTCACATTTTGAAAGCATTTCACCTCATCCCCCAGTTCTCCCTGGACCCATGGCCTGGAGAAGGCTCTCAGCCCTCCCCGTGGAGGGAGCAGCTCCTGTGGATGCCGTGAATCCCTGGTAGTTGCTGTCCTGTGAGATGGGATGGGATGCCACAGCCCAGCTACTGTCCTTTGCCAGGGCAGGGATCTCACTGATCTCCTGTCTTCCAACGCCAAAATGGGATGGCTGGAAGGATGTGCCAGTTCTTCCTGAAGGGACACACTGGTGGAAATGGAGAATCATGTGGGAAAGGGGCTGGACAGGGAGTAGAGAAGAGGCCGGAAATTGAAAAATAGTGGAAAAAAAAGAGAAAAAATAATAATGGAGCTGGAAAATATTACAAAACATCACCCATTTCCTTCCACAGCCTGTGCCCAGTTCTGGGCCCTCACAACAAGACATTGAAGGGAAGGGGCTGGAGCAGCAGGAGCGGCTGAGGGAGCTGGGGGGGCTCAGCCTGGAGAAAAGGGGGCTCAGGGGGGACCTTCTGGCTCTGCAACTCCCTGACAGGAGGGGGGAGATGGGGGGGGGTCGGGCTCTGCTCCCAGGGAACAGGGACAGGAGGAGAGGGAACGGCCTCAGGCTGTGCCAGGGGAGAGTTGGGTTGGATATCAGGAAAAATTTCTCCATGAAAAGGATGGTCAGGCATCGGCAGGGGATGCCCAGGGAGGTGGTGGAGTCCCCACCCCTGGGGGTTTTTAAAAGCCGTGTGGATGTGGCACTTGGGGACACGGTTTAGTGGTGGCCTTGGCAGTGCTGGGGGCATGGTTGGACTCAGTGGTCTTAGAGGGCTTTTCTCACCTAAACAATTCTATGATTTAAATCAGAAACTTTTTTCCCCTACTTTTCCAAAGGACCTCAAAATGATCTTTCAAGAAGGCCACGATAAATATCAAGGAACCTCAAATATTTTCATTACAAGGTGCCATTTGTTGTAGAAACAAGGGGGAAAAAATCCCAGTACATGCTCAAAGCCTATATTTCCCCCTAGCAGATCCCTGAACAGTTTTCAAAATTCCCTGGAAGTTTTACAAGTCAAACCATTTTAGGTATTTCTGCAGCATCTACTGATACTGAACATGTTGCTTAAATAAGCCAAACCCATACCCTTAAGTGAGCAACACAGAATCAGGCAATCATTAAGACTGGAAAAGACCTCCAAGATCATCGAGTCCACATATTATTTACTGCTGGCTTTTTCCAGGGACAGGAGCATGGTACCACAAGGGCATTAAAGCAAATATTTCTTGAGCATTTGCTCTTTTTTATATACTACAGAAACACCCAGTAAATGAGCTGAAAAACCATGTTGTTAAGAAGTTCCATGAGTATTACACTTTCCTTTCTTTAGATCAGACCATAACTCTTGCAGCAGGGGGGAAATTTCTGTGGCTAGAAAGGATAATGAAGACCAGGGTTTGACTAAAAGGTCCTTATGCCCTTGGATGGATGCTGTGGATGCTGCTTGGGAGCGGAGAGCTTTTTGGGGAATTCATTAAAAATGGGCTGTCACGGAATCATAGAATCCCAGAATTGTTTGGGTTGGAGGGGACCTTAAAGCTCATCTCGTTCCACCCCTCTGCCATGGGCAGGGACACCTTCCACTAGCCCATGTTTCTCCAAGGCCTATTCAACTTGGCCTTGAACAGGGATGGGGCAGGAAGGCTTTGTTCACATCCAATTTTTTTTTGTATTTTCAAAGACAACGTAATCTCCCCCACTTTTCTCTCACAGCAAGTTTGACTCGGCCAAAGGCAGAAACAACTGGATTGTGCAGAACCTACACAGGAACTGAAAGGATGTCAGGTTTCCAAGCCCCTGCCCTATGCTACGCACAAATCTGGGAATCAGCAGTTTGCAAGATAGAGAAATTCCTGGGGATCATCCAAAAAAAAAAAAAAAAAAGCCATTTTCCCATTATAAGTGGACTGAAACCAGAGCTGGAAATCCAACCCCCTTTAAAACCGTGCTGCGGTTTGGATGAGACGCCCTGAGTCTGGATCAGCTGACTCCCATTTGATGCAGGAACCCAGACCAGATCTGTTTCATGGCTCTGCTTCAGATGTGGCTGAAAACCTCCTGCAAGCGACACATTTCCCAGCGTTTTCCTGCTTGCAGAATGGCTGCAGGTCCTCGTTTGAGCCAAGAAGCACGAGCACCGCTGGCAAAATCTGTCAGCTTCAAGTCTAGGACGGTTTTTCGATGCAGTCATGAGCCTTTCTGAAACCCGGTTCCCAACCAGACTGCACCACGGCAGTTTTCTGTAGCTTTTTGGGAGGCTAGTTCAAGCACATAGTTCTGCACCCTTTTGGAAAGCTGGTTTTGGGAGAGTTTCCTGCATTCTCTTGGCTCCCCTTCCACTGACTGCTGTTACTGTTCCAGGCTGGTCTGCAAGCTGCAAAACATTCCCATTTGCAGACTGAGCAAATTTTAATTACTCCCAGAATTTTGCCTGGAAGGGAAGAGCCAACCATGGAGGCAAACTAAAAGAGTGTCAGCTTAAATTAGACAGGAGGGAAAAATTCTTCCCTGGGAGGGTGGGCAGGCCCTGGCACAGGCTGCCCAGAGAAGCTGTGGCTGCCCCTGGATCCCTGGAAGTGTCCAAGGCCAGGTTGGACGGGGCTTGGAGCCACCTGGGCTAGTGGAAGATGTCCCTGCCCATGGCAGGGGGTGGGACTGGCTGAGATCTAAGATCTCTTCCCACCCAAACCATTCTGGGATTCATATTAATCAGATAATGAGGGTAAGTGATCTTAGTTCCATACTCCCAAATACACAAGCCAGAGCACAATGGCAAAAAAAATAAACCTAAAGTACTATTTGGATTATAAGAATGTGCTGCAAAACACAGGAACATTCACTTGGGAGCTTCCTCTCCAATTTGGGGTCTATTTTACACACCCTGCCTGCACTCAACCTCCTCTCCCTCCATGCCCAGCAACAAGGACCTTTGCCAAATAATACTTCTAGTCATATCTGGAGGATAAGGCATGCAAAGCTCTGGTGCATTCAAATAAAGATTGGAAATAAGGAAACAGGAAGGAGCTATCCCAGTTTGTCTTCCCTTCCTTTTGATTATACAGCTCAGATTAGGGAGAGTCAGGAAATTACATCGTCTTACGAAAAATAATGATAATTAAAAAAAAAAATAAATAAAAAGGAAAGAGAAGAATATCAAGAAAAAGGAAATTTTTTCATTTCCTGCCAAAACCAATCCCACAACTTCTTTGAGGTTTCAAAGGTTTGGTTACATTTCTTTCTTTTCTTTTTTTGTTTGTTTTGGTTTTTTTTTAAGTTTCACCCTAACAAGTACCACTTTGCACATGCTCCCTGTTTCTAAACAGAACATGGGCCACTATGAGAAGGGGCAAGGTTCTCATCCAATTTAATATTTTAATACTGAAGATGGAGGGACACTGACAGAGAAACCAAAAGCCAACACTTGCCCCACAATAAATCCTGAGCACTACTGAGAGGACTAACTTGGGTCTGTGTACAGAACCGTCAGAGAACGGTTTAGGTTGGAAAGGACCTTAAAGACCATCCAGTTCCAACCCCCTGCCATGGGCAGGGACACCTCCCCCAAGACCAGGTTGTTCCAGACCCATCCCTTGCTCTGAGCAAAGACAAGACTTTCTGGGCAATAAAGTAGGAAAAAAAGAAATCACCATCAAACACGTCCCTAAACGCAGAATTTATGATTCTACAACCAACTGCTGGTCAGTCAGCGTGGACAAACCTGTTGTTTTACCTGTGCTCCTGGCAAAGCTGATGGGGAGGAGGGAGAGAGCCAAGCTTTCTGATGGGTGGACAGAAAACAAGGCTGAATTATTTACTGCCAGCTTCAGATTAACCACTCCACAGGAACGATGGGACCAGGTGGGTGAAATACCTTCACCAAGATGATTTATGTCTGGCTTTTGTAAGAAGACACGCTATGACAGGCTGTACCATGCTCAGTCCAACTCGATCTGGATGGCTTTAGCACTGTAGTTTACAAATAATTACAATTTTTCTTTAGCACCAGCTTAATTCCGCTGTGTGCTGCACTCATTCGCATCTCAGCAAGTACACACAAACCTGACACAAACCACGACTCTCCCTCTGGGGGCAAGGTACCACCTCCCCTGCCAGCTGCAGGGGAGGGCAGTGATCTCAGCCAGCCCCCGAGCTGAGCAGCAGAACAGGAGGGAGCAGCGCCCCAACTTTCTGATCAGCTTTCCCGGCCTGAGCTTTCGCAGCCGTTCTACACTTGAAAAATGTTCACCCAAGCCCTTTGATGTCGCTGCTGCCTTGCCCTTTCTGAGGAGAGGAACGTGGCCTGAGCATCCCAGCCTCACAGAAGAGGGATTCCCCACCTCACAGCTCATCTAAAACCCGTGGGCAATCCCACTGGCTGTGGGCTTGGTAAGGGTCCTTCAGTGTTTGCCTGCAATCCCTCTTGGACCATGGAGAGTTCTCCTCCCAAAGCCTGGGCACCATCCATCCCAACATCATCACTCAAAACCAGCTGGAGCACTGACTCACATAGGCTTGAAAACCCTCTTTTCTTTCCTACTTTAACCATTTAATATTATATATTAATAGAAGTATTATTTCATATTTCAAGTAGCATCAGGTGTCCTGTAAAATATGTGGGCTGGTAGACAGCAGTGGTTTCCTGACCTTCTCTGCACCACTCACTGTTTCAAAAACCCACCGTTACTGTGCTCCCCAGTAAATTAAACATCCCTAATCTGTTTAATCCCCTCCTCCCGTGGAAGACTTTCCAAGCTCCTCATCCTTCCTGCCTCCCTTTGCTGGCCCTGCTCCAGCCACGTTTCCATCTGGTTTGGGCACAGGAATGCTCCCCCAAGGTGACAGCGCTCCTGTCAGTTGTAGGATGTCATTCAGACACCCCCTCAGGGTCGCTCTGCAATCCCCAAAGTAGTCAAACACCCCCTGGAGTGAGAGATGTGGCATCTGGGAATAACCACTGCCAGGGATGATGGTACAAGCTATTTCAGGATAGTGTAAAGCTGGAAATTTCTGCCATGGGATGAAGAGGCGAAAGAGTCAAACCTGCCTCTGGGATGGTCATTTTGTGGTTTAAAGGGTGATGGGGAAATTACCACCTCCCCTACATCCCGTGCCATAGATAGCAAATATCCCAGTGTCCCCATTTTGGGGACTCTTTATTAATGGTCTACAGCTGAAATTGAAAATGTTACCTCTGGAAGGTGAACAGCACAGCACCAGTGCACTTGGCAGCATCCATGAGGTCTGACATCTCCTGGCACACTGGGACATTCGGGGACTTCAGCTTCAGGAATAGGATGGGTTTGGTAACCCTTCAGCCCCCAGCGGCTGCCCCATCGAAAGCATTTTGCCACGCAGCATCCCTGTAGCTAGGGAGAATATTTCCCACTTCCACACTAATTTAATACCTGGTTTTCCACCAAGAAAGCAAACCATTGTTTAAGGAACGAAATTAAATCCAAAGCAAAATCATTTTGCTTTTCTCGCAAATCCTCTTTCCCCCTTTCCCGGTGCAGAGACGGAAAATTATATGGGAAGTGGGAGGGAAAAGTATTTGTTTAGAATAACAATTTTTCCGCATGAAGAACTGGAAAACTCACCCCAGCTTAATCCAGAAGAGCTGAATTTCCATGTCTCGCCTCACCCCAGCAGTGATCCGGATGTTTGCTCATTTCGGGGGCTTTGGGCTTTCCTGCGGTGCCGTGGAAAAGGCAGAGGCTGCAGATGGAAGAACAGGGTGGGGGAAAGGTGGAATTGGATGCCTCCAAAGAGAAATGCTGCCTTGTGGAAAGCGGGGCGGCTGCAAGCCTCTCTCAGCTCGTTGCTCCACAAGCAAACAAGCTGGTGGTCTCCATCCAGCCACGGGCAAACATCCAACCTGGAGACCCTCCATTCCAGAACGACGGCAGCTGCTGAGTGTCCCAGCAGTGTCTGCTGCACGGGGAGAACACGTGGAGACGGGACACATGCACAAGCCCTCGCCATGCCTGAGGAAGGGCAAGAGGAGGCCGGCGCCGTTTTGGCACTGCACAATCACCCACAGTTCCTGTGACAAACCGCTGATCTTCTCCAAGGAGCAACAGACCTTCCCATGAGAAGACCACACAAAAGAAATTGAGGACCGAGTCCAAGAACAGGCAGGATCTAACTAGTCCAACTTAAATTCTAACGTAACATCCAACTGGCCTTCATCCCAAGATGGGATGTGAGACTCAGTCGAGTCAAACTCAAGCGTGTCAGCAGGGTGGGCTGTCCTACCTCAGACAAGGAAACATCCCCAAGATGAAACCACCAGCAAATGGGCTTCTGCTGCCCATGGATCTTGGGCCAAGCCAGTGATAGCGGCTGCATCCATCCCTGAGACACCACTGAACAACCAGAGGGGTTTTTCCAACCTGTTGCCACTGTCTCAGTGTACAGGGAATTCTGTAACTCCCCATGCACATGGAGATTTTGTTTTTCCCTTCTTTTTCAATTACATGTCCCATTAACTGCCTGCACCTCCTGATTGGTGAAGACTAGCTGAGGTTTCCAAACTGAAGAAGGAAATAAAGCGGTGATCTATTACCATTTACAGCTGCCATGGGGTGATGCAAAACTTAATCAGTTGTTTGTGAACTGCTCTCACTAGCAAGGAAAAAAGGCTGGGGGAAAAGCAATCCCTTGCTGAAGATAATTTCCACCCCATCACCCTCTCGATCTTCTTTTAAATAAATGCCTTGGGAAGTGGAAGCCCTCCAAGTGGGTCCAGGTGATGACAGCTCTGGGCTTTCTGCTACAGAAGGCTCCCAAACTCACTCCAGCAATGCCCTTGCTGCTGGCCCTCCCCAGTGGTCACCAGACCACAGGGTCACTGTTCTGACCACACACAACCCTAGTGCAGGCAAAAGAGCCACCAGGAGGGCCCATGGTGGGATCTCAGCAATTCGTGGTGTTATTTGAATCAAAGACCACACTCTGAGTTCGATCCCCTCAGCCTTCCCTTCTGGACCAAGAGGTCCAGAAGGGAAGGCTGAGGGGATCGAACTCAGAGTCCAGAAGACCTCTTGGGTCAGCCCTGCCCTTTACAGGTGGGTTTAGCCAACACTCCTCAGACGGCTTTTTCAGAGGCCACGCCATTCCCGGCAAGACCGTTCCGACGAGACCTGCCGACCTGAAGCAATCCTGCTGGGAATGTTAGCTCTGAAGAGGTGGCCGTGGACAGATGCAGAGCTCCGAGCGCCACAGCCCCTTGCAGCTCACACCTCCGCTGAGCCCCGGGAGGAGCGGCTGCAGCTTCTTCCCATCAGCACCGTTCCGGCAGCGCCGGAGGGGACTCTGCCGGTCCCGCACCTGCACGTGCCTCCCCGGTTACCGCAAAACACCTCTCCTCTCCCCAAACTCAGCCCACTGAACTGGGCTCAGAGACCACCCAGCTCGAGCTGCAAGAGCGTTCGGCGATGGATAAAAATAACAACTGCGTTAAGCGAGGCCCCGCTCCTTGCCAGGAAGATTAGCAACGGGAAAAATTCCTCCTTTAGGGAGTTCTGCAGCTGAGGACCAGCCCTTCAGGGTTCACGACCGACAGCACGCCCCACGCACATTTAACAGCTAGGGGGGAAATGTGGGAAGGATGATGAGACTGGTGACTTCCCCTAAATCTCGCTGTTGCCCTCATTCCTCACAGGGAGAGCATGGTCAGGTCAGTGATCTCGGCGGGAATGACAGGCAACCGGCACCCAGGCTCGTTTATCAAAGCTGTTAGAGGGGAGATGGGAACAGGAATGCTGCACCAACCGGAGCAGCGTCTTTCCCTCCAGCCCATTTGTTATTAAGAACAAACCAACCTGAGGGTGTTGGAGAAGGAGGAACAATCACCTCGTTCACTCGTCAAACAGATTCCCACCAAGCATCTCCGGGGACGGGTCCGCCTGTGCCAAGTGAAGAGTGTGATGTATAATGAAGAGCCATGAAAAGGCAAGAGCCAAATTATGGATCACAGAGAAAAATACTCCATAGAGGTGAAAGATGAATATACACACACATACACACACATGCCCTTCAAATACTTTTAACTTCGCAGAAACGCGATGGAAGGAAGAACAGCCTGGAGAATTCGGTCCCTACACAACCACCAAGTGCTAAAAGTCCCCTGTAGGGCTTAAATGATATCTCCATCCTCCAAACCTTTCCAACACACTTTTTCCCTCAGACTAATTCAGGAAAGGCCTGTTGCCCGGTCCCATACCTGTTATGGCTGAAAAGAGCACTTCAGCCCTGGACTACAGAGAACTTTGAGCTTTATGCACAGAATTGGATTTGTCCGGCTGCCTATCACCCTGTAAGTCTAATCAGAGGTTACCTGGCTCATTTTACAGTGCAGAGTGTGGGCACAACCTTCACGTTACAAAACAAAACAAAACAAAAAAAAACCGACTTGTCACACCAGAATCACAGCAAGGTCTTGCAGAACCACTGGCCTAAGACATAAAAGCTGATCTATGCATGAACTACTCACATTTTTTGTTTGTTTCCTCGTTTTCATAGACAAGACAGTTCTCTTTCCCCATCTCCAGCCACTTTCTGATCACTGCCCTGCCACCTGGTAAAAGAACAGTAAAACGCTGGCACAGGACAGCAGGCGACAGCAATATTTAATGATTAAAATAATCTTCTTGAACCTCAGACTATTTGGAACCTCCCAAAAATCCTTCCAAGCGAGTTAAGAATCGCATGGGATGGCAACTGTGCATGACAAAAAGGCCTCAAAACACCTTCCAAATTAATTACTAAGTTCAACCACCACCAAGTCTTCTGCCAAGAGCCCCGGGGCCCAGTTTTCCTGCTTTTGATTGATTTCACTTAATCACAGAGCTTGTTAGTCCCCCAGCAAGCCCCCCAAAATGCCTTGTGCTTGACCTCCTTTGGATCCCACTCATGGGATTTGGGGACTGTGCCACCCAGCCAGATGTTTCCAGCGCCTTTTGACAAGAAATACATATTTTTCTTTTATTGGACACCCTGGCAAGAGAACCCACGTGGAATGTAAACTCTGTGTGCAGAGATATATATTTTCTCTCACTGTTTATAAACACGCAGAGCCCAATTCTTCCCCCACCAGAGTTATATGAGCCCAGAATTTATCAGCGTTGGAGAACATACTCCTGATTTACACTGAAACAAACGGCAAAAATTAATTGCAGGGGAAAAAACTAGATGAGGCAAGCACATCTCATTTGCATACAGATTTGAATACACACCCAAAAATATTTAGATTACTTGTAATCAACACACTTGCCCCAACACCCACTAGAGAAACTGGCCTGGTCCCAAGAGTCACCAAAGGCAGATTGCTGAGCTGTGTCTACCTTCTCCCACCCAGCTGCTGGCCCAGCCTTCAGTACCTGCAAAATCACCTGGTGGTTCTAATGGAATCAGGCCTGTAGCTTCTGTTCAAAGGCCTGAAAGGCACGAAATCAAAGCACGTTAATTTGATAACTGGCCTGCATACCAATGAGGCAATGAGGATGGTTTGCATCAAATGTCCTTACAAGAACGTAAGAGCAGCCGCCAATGTTTTGACAACAAAAAATTATGATACTTGTAGGGCTGAGCTCTCATAATGATGCATTTTCTGGCCCCAGTTATTGTTGAAATAACATGAACACACTGGTAACAGAATAAACCACTCCATATACATATGTATCTATACATTTACAAATGTGCAAACACATAGACAGGAGGAGAGATAAATATCTGCAGGTCACCAATGAGCAGCTTTAGGAAGCTGCAGGACACGAGGGAGGATTTTGTTTAGAGTACAGCTTCCCCCTTCCTCCCCCCAGGACGAGATCTCAAACATCTGTCCCCCATTGCCTTCCAGCGAAGCCAACGGGGTCATGAGTGCAAAACCAACACTGCACAGAGAGGTCACTCTTTGGCAGGGTAGTCACTTGTTTTTTGGATGGATGAGGAGCACTGGCTGTGCTTGTCCCCTGCAGCTTCTGCCTGATGGGGCTGCAAAGCCCTGGCAAGGTGCTGCTCCTTTGCCACATTGATTTAAAGGGCTGGGGATGACAAAACTGGCCAGGGATAAGGTTGATCACTGACACTGCGTCTCTCTCCCTCCATCCTCACCATTTCACAGCTGTATCTCAGTGGAGATGCCTCACTCCTTCAGTCTGTTTTTTTAATACTCTTATGGAGGGAAACTGAGATCATCAAACTTAATGCGGCTCAAAACGTTTAGAAAAGCAGAGGAGGGCAGAAAAAGGATAAATACACGCACGAATAAAATCCCAGGAGGGGGAGGAAGCAAAGCTGTGTTACAGCAAAGGAGCCCTGTTAGCACCAGACACGCTGCTGGGAGCAGGGGAAGGCTGAAACGGGCAGGTCCCAAGCGGTATTGCAGCTGAGTGCCGGGAGAGCATCCCTCCAGGAGCAGGCAGGGGAGAAACAACTGTTTGAACAGCAGAACTGGGCTGGAACGCTTTCTGAAAGAGCTCCAGGAGGGGGAACATGAAGAGGGTCTCCCATGGCCTGGGCTGAGCCTTTCCCCCTGCAAACAGTGCTGTCCCCACGTCCCTCAGGGACACGTGCAGCCACGGGGGCACCGACAGTCTGGAACACCCCAACATCTGGTGGCTTCTGGCGCTGCAGGACAGTACAAGTGGGTGACCATCAGCCAGAGGGAGAGGGCTGCCACCAGAGGCAGGGACCAGCAAAAGTGGGTACGTATCACACCCCAAGAAGGGAAAGCTACGACAGCCTGACTTCAAAGCCCAACCCACAGCAGCGCAAAAAGGTTGGTATCAACCATCTTCCCTTGCTCTGGGATATTCCTTTGGGAAGGTGGTGCCAGGAATCACACGTGACTAGCAAATTCCTCCCATAAATCTCTGGCAGCCTAACTCATACAGGGGCTTCTGCAGAATGACAAATGCCTGCCATTGTCCTAGGAATAAAGGAATGGAGGCCTCCTTCCTTCCATTAGCCCTTCGAGGGGAGTTTGGGTTCCTCTTGCTGTTGCAGGCCGGCTGGAGGCATATGATGGGACAAAGATGTAGTTTGGGGGTGTTTTAATCCCCACAACACTGTATCTACATATAATACTCCTTTTTTTTTCCACCTGACTCTTGATCCCAGCCTCAGCCCATCTTCCCTTTAGCCCCAGAGATCCATCACGAGGAAGTCACACTGGGTTGAACAGTCTGTGCAGTAAAACAGCACAGACCAGACGATGAACTGGACAAACCCGGTCGTTGCTGTCACAACCATTCTCTCTCCAAGGCTGGTTGTTGTCCAGCACCTTTTGGAAAGGTCTTCATAAGAGCCCAGACAGCCCAGATAAATAATCCCACAACACACTGGGACGTGCCATGAGTCCTTGGCATCAAATCTATGCACCGGGGGCAGGGTGGATTCTGCAGTTTGTTTGCTCTCATAAGTGAGCCAGACTAAGATGAAGGACCAGGGTGCAGCTCACTGCAGGGGTCTGTGCTCAGGGACACTGCCAAGCAGCCCCAGAGAGGTGGGGACAGCAAACTCGCTGTGAAACCCAGCTAGAAAGCCTCTGCAGGAAGAAGTTGCCCGACTTAAGAAGCAGAAAATCAAAATCCTTCCCTGGACAATATCCCTTTTGTTTAAGGAGGAAAGTAGTCCTGAAAAAGCAATGTTTTTCTCTTGGAAAACTTGAATAGCCAAGCCCTGGGAGACTGCTGAACTCACTTTCCACAGCCATCAGGAGGAAGGTGAAGCTGAAATACTCCATCCAGGAAAGGCCCTCAGGAAAACAAGCCCTGTTTGTTCCCTGCTGATTTTCCTGCTCTTTTTTTTTTTTTTTTCCTCCTTGGGAGGAGGGGAACCCTCCTGGCACAGTCACCCACATGGGGAGCAGGGCCCCTTTTCTACTCAGATCCACCTGCCACCAATTTACACACCCTTTCCCTGCCAGTATTCCCTGCTGCACCCACCCAGCCCTGCTTATCCCTGGGTGTCCCACAGACACCTTTGCCCTGGCCCAGCTGCTCAACAGAAACCACAAGCCCAGCAAACCAGCCTTTCCCAGTTTATTTAACACAACCCTCCTCAGTCAAACCCTGTGAACAGCACAGGAAGAGGGAAAAGAGCCAGATTAACGGGATGAGCTGCTTTGTGCCCAAGAAAAGCCCTTTTGGAGGGGGGGTGTGGGTCGCTCAGGAGCTGCAGAGCATCCAGGTACCCATGGGGAGAAGTCCCCGTTTTGAGAACTACATGCAAGATCTGGGGATATTTTTCCATGGGAGCAATTGAATGAAGTGAATTGCACCACCCAGCTAAACATAAATAAATAAATAAAATCTCTTTCCAGAGCAGCTCAAGGTGGATCTGGAGATGTCCCAGTTAAACAGAGGCTGTGGGGGAAGGACCTGGCTTTTTATGAAGCCAAGCGCCACATGGATGCTGCTAACACAGATCCCTCATCTGCACATCACAGACACCCCAGGGCTAAACAGGATTTCAGAACAGGCAGACCCCTCACCCTGTTATCCCCAAAAGCCAGGAACAGAAGAGCAGGTGCCATGGGAGGTGGAGAGCAGAGCAAGGGAACCCCAAAGGATTTGCCCCACAAAGCTCCTACTTAGCAAAGGGGCCAGGACTGAGCCTGAGCACCACTGGCTCAGTGACACCCCCTGTAAATCTGGGACAGCCAGAGGAAACACACCACAGGTCCTGCCTGCCCTGGGTCCTCACCCTTTGGAAGTCAGCAGGACTTCTGCCAACCATGCAAACAGCAGCAGGCTCCAGAAATGGGCTTCCCACCCAGCCACACAGGGCTGTTTTAACTCACAAACCCAGCAGAAAGAAAAGAAATAAAATCATTTGGTGTTTTTGTTGGCTCCCTTTTTTGCCAGGTTAGTCAGTTAAATCAGCCTCTGACAAGTGCTGAAGCCAGCACTAGATAAGCAGGGAGTGCAGGATTAGAGCAAGGATGATAAAAAGGGGGAAACCTCAACTTTTTTTTTTAAAGCATTGATTGCATTGTTAGATTGCTTCCAGCTGCCATCCCAAATCCAAGTCCTGGGAGCCAGGATGGCAAGAACAGCCAGTTGCTACCAAAACCACCAGCCAGTAAATGCAAGGATTAGGAAGGAAAAGAAAGAGCAAAACACAACCTGCCCAAGAACCAGGTTCTGGGTTGGGCAGCCTAAGAGCTTGATCAAACCAGCTAGAAGACCCCTTCCCTCAACAAAAAGGGGCTGTCAGGAACCATTGCATTTGGCCTCAAAGTCCAGGTTCCAGCCCCAAACTC
>JAYRBT010000002.1:4316564-4345315 GCA_036023395.1 Myiotriccus ornatus
GCAGGGAGCGCAGGTTTTGAGCAAGGATGATACAAAGGGGGAAACCTCAACTTTTTTTTTTTTTTTAAAGCATTGATTGCATGGTTAGATTGCTTCCAGCTGCCATCCCAAACCCAAGTCCTGGGAGCCAGGATGGCAAGAACAGCCAGTTGCTACCAAAACCACCAGCCAGTAAATGCAAGGATTAAGGAGGAAAAGGAAGAGCAAAACACAACCTGCCCAAGAACCAAGTTCTGGGTTGGGCAGCCTAAGACTTTGATCAAACCAGCTAGAAGACATAACCCCTTCCCTCAACAAAAAGGGGCTGTCAGGAACCATTGCATTTGGCCTCAAAGTCCAGGTTCCAGCCCCAAACTCTCCTTGTGGGAGGGGAAAAAGCAGCCAGCCAAAAGCAGACTGGAATGCCAGAATGGTCTGGGGTGGAAGGGACCTTAAAGCTCATCTCATCCCACCCCCTACCTTCCACCAGTCCAGGTTGCTCCAAGCCCCGTCCAACCTGGCCTTTGACACTTCCAGGGATCCAGGGGCAGCCACAGCTTCTCTGGGCAACCAGGAAGCCAGGGGCTGCCCACCCTCAGCACAGGAAAGTACTTGTCACTGTCCCAGTGTGTTCAGCTGGCACCAAGACATATACTTGGAGGATGAAACCCCCTCCTTAAACGCCCCAGACCCTTATCCCATCCACCTTTGTCTTGGAGAGGAGGATGCTGAGCTTTGCAAGTAGGGGCTGTCACCTGGAGCAGGTTTGAAGATGACACTGCAGCACAGCAGCAGCCTCCTCACGCTTCTTCTCCCTCCAAATAATCCCTCTGCTGCATCCTTAGGGATTAAATACAGGCAATTCACATTTTATCCAGGAGAACAGTGAAAAGCTAGATACATCCCCCCTTGGTAGAGAGATACACAGCACTGGAGTTCCTGTTTATAAAACTGCAATCAGTGCAAGCACAAATTATGTAGAATCAGTCAAGAGTAGGAAATTGCCATCAGTTTCCTTTTTTTTCCTTAAAAAAAAAAAAAAAAAAAAAAAAGGCAATTTAAAACCACTCTGACTGCTGAGCTTTCACAAAAGCTTTCCAAGCCTTCATTTCTACGGTGTGTGTCACCACAGAAGACACACGAGACGCAGTGAATTCCCCCAAGTTAATTTGAATTATGCCACGAACCAGATGTGTTCTCTGGTGCACAGAGAACCTTTTTTTTCTTCCATTTCCAAACGACTACTGCCACATCCCATTAGCTCTTTCATCCCACTGCATCATCCAACGTGACAGAACGAGTCCTGACACCCTCATATATCATCAGGAAGCAACTCCACGCGAGACGGAAAGAGCAGGAGTTTGTTGCAGGAGCAGGTTTGATGGGAAGCTGGGCTTACTGTCTTGAAGGTATTTGGGAAAGGAGAAATTCCCCTTTCTGCACCAATTACTACCTGACAGTCAGGAGGCATGCCGGAATGGAAGTGGAATTAATTGGTGAATCATGTGGAATTTCACCCTCTGGGCTCGGCTTCCAGCTTGTGGGAAAAAAAAGAGATTTAAACAGAAGCTTTGAAAGCAGGAAGAAATCATTAGGAACACAGAGCCTGGCCTCCTGTGTTAGAACAGGCAGTGCTTTGCTCCCAGAAATTCCTCCACCAAGCCCAAAAACCAAGGATGCTAAGGAGGAATCTGCCACTGGGTGATGGATATAAACTCAGAGACATAGCTGAGCAAAATGCATACATAACATCCTTTGGACACCAAACCCAGTGGTTAAACCCTTCTTTTCCTTGACCTCAGCTTACAGCTGCCTTCCTGGCTGGGTCTGCTCCTGCTCAGCTCACAGAATCCCAGAATGGTTTGGGTGGGAAGGGACCTTAAAGCTCATCCTGTTCCATGCCCTGGGCAGGGACACCTTCCACTAGACCAGGTGGCTCCAAGCCCCATCCAACCTGGCCTTGGACACTTCCAGGGATGGGGACACCTCTACATCAAGTTTTTCCTTCCCACTCTCACCATGATGACCATGACCACAGGAAACACCCCCCTTGGCACAACACAGTGTTGATTTGCTCAGTTCTCCTCCACCAGAGCCTGTGGACCCTCCACCTAAGGCCATACCTCTGCATTTCTGCTACACCCATGACTCCAACTAACCCCAAGCACACAAGTTGGCACACCCAGGGCAGCCCCCACATGGGCTCACATTTGATTTGCCCTTTAGGTAACTCGCTGTAAGAGCTCAGTGCAAGATAAATTTTCCAGATGTGAGTCATTCTCTGCATCACATACAGGGGGAAAAAAAATACCCCAGTTTTACAGCCCTTCTGGTAAAGGAATGCAGAGAATGTGTCGTAAACACTCCCCCCCCCCATCAAATAGGTGGTAAATTGAGCCAGGAATGCTTGAAACACTGTACTTGGGAGAACTGGTGGGAATGATCTGGGGGTTTGAGCCTCTTTCAGTCAAACTGTTTGTTCTTTCCATTCCTTGATTTCTTTTTAGTGCATCTGAGATGCTGAGGAAGATTTTTCTCTGCCTTACTCTCCTAGTGCAGAAGGGGTAAACAAGGAAAAACCTGTGGCTATATTTATAAATATATATATATAGTCACTGGCTCCAGGATGGCTCCACAAGGAAATCCCAGCTCAAACCACACCCAGGGGCTGCACTGCAGAGCACCTTTCTGCCTTATAGATGGAAGGTGGGTGTTTTCCCACCTTCAGAAGGTCTTTATCCAGAAACAGGCAAGCAAAGCACCCAGAAACCTTTCTTCCTCTCCTGAAAATATTTTAACTATCCCAGATAGAAGAGCCAAGCTTTACAGGGCATTACATGTGCTTTTCAATAGCTTTGTTTCTGCCCTGAGTGAAGGAATGCACTTAGCAGAGTGTTTCCCCCTATATAAAACACTGAATTAGCATTTCTCCCTGTGATTCTCAGTGCAAAATTGCTATGTCAGAACAATACAGGATAAGCAAAACCCCATAAAAATGTTCTTATAAAACTGCACAGTGCTTGGTTTTCGTGCTTTAATCCCCTGACTTCATCATTGTTCCATCTGCTGAGAGGAACAAGGCTCTCCTCCACAGACCCCTTATGCTTATCAAAAATCTCTGCTCTGCAAGATCCAAGGGGGCTCAGTGGCCGCCATCCAGCTGAAAACAATGATCCCAAAGAGCATCTGGAGATACTTCAAGGCCAGGTTGGACGGGGCTTGGAGCAACCTGGTCTAGTGGAAGGTGTCCCTGCCCGTGGCAGGGGGGGTTGGATGAGATGAGCTTTAAGGTCCCTTCCAACCCAAACCACTCTGTGATTCTGTGACTACCCGGTGTCTAATTTTGGGGGGAAGTGTTTCTTTAAGACTGGCATTAAAGTGCAGCAGTAACAATCTAGGGTTAACAAGGTTAGGCATTATGTCCAGCTTAGCATTACCAGAAGACCTGGAGCAAGGGTTATATTAAAAAATGCCTTAATTAAAAAATACAGGTCAGAACCGGTTTAAGCTCCAAACCTCCGGTTATATTCCCTAATTAGAAGGCTTGGACTCATAGCTCAGAGTGATGGATGGGCCGTGTCTGCCTCGTGGCATCACACGAAGAGACGGGACACGGCTCCCCAGGTGGGGCTCGGGTGAGATCACACCGCTGCTCTTCATTGCAAATCACCTCTTTTTTTCCCCAGAAGTTAATAGACTGGGGGCACTCAGGAACTAGAAACCAGCAGGGCACTTACTCCTGTTGGTTGCTTCAGTCTGAACTTCAACTTATGCCCTGAAGCACACCCTGAGCTGCTGGCTCAAGAAAAGCAGAGAGAGCCCACAGCTTAACATGTTATCGACCTGTTTGCCCGACCACAGCACCCGTGCAGGAGGGGCATCCTCCTTCCTTTGCCCAGTCTGTACCCTGGAGGACGCCCTGCACCTCTGTGTAGGTGTCCTCAAGGCCTTCAGCCCTGCTCAGACAGAAGCCTGTGGGAAAGGTTTGCAGAACACACCACGAGCAACCACATCTGAAGCGCGAGAGCGACACAGCCCTGAGCAGGAGGGAGATGCCAGTGAACACCTTCTACCTTTCACCACACACTGGGCTGACCATCTCCACCCCCTTCACAGTCATCCACTCAGGTGCCCTGCCTGGTTCAAGCCCCTCACCAAAACTGCACAAAACTCACCAAAAGCACAGTCCTGGACCCTATAGAACCCCACATGCCAGTTCCAGGATATTTCACCGGGTGGTTTCAGATGACACCAAACCTCTTGTCACCAACATCATTGCAATTTCTTGCTGGAGGAGAGTGAACCCTCCCCATGAACCTTCATCAGAGTGGTCCTGCTTGAAACATCTACCTGACACTGGGGCAAAAGTGCTTTTCCACTCAAAAAAAAAAAAAATCTCATTACTTGTACAAAAGGACTGGAAAAAATCATGAGAAAGTGTCAGGAAATAGGGGGAGAAGCTGAGTCTCCCACCCTGGATGATTAGAGACCTATAACACTGGAAAGGAGGGAAAGCAAACCTTTTACATTGCAGTTTAGATGCCAGAAAGCAGATTGCACCCCCAATAAAAAGTTTCAAACAGCCCCCATCCTGCTCCCAAAAAAACCCCCAAAACAACAACACCAAAAATCAAACAAACCCCAAAAAACCTTTTTTTTTTTTTTTTTTTACTGCACCATAGTATAACCCATTGCAAATTCAAATAACTTGCGTATTTCATTTGTTTATCTGCTGCCCTGAGTAGAGATTTTGCTACTCAGCTTGCAGTTCTTTTGGGAAACTAAACTGGTAATCTGATGGAGAAAGCCATAAGCGGGAGAAGGCCTTCCAAATTAGAGGGAAAAAAGCATTTCTTTGCAAAACAAGGTTCATTCCTTGACTATTTCAACAAATTTAGGGGGTGCCTGATAGGTATGTCAGATAAAATGGACTGGGAATTGTCCCAGGGACAGTTGATTTGTTTGGTATTAATCTCTGCCCTGCTCTGCCGGTGTGTGTCTCCATTACAGGCCATTACTGCTGTTCTCCTGCTTCATTTACATAATTAAAACAGATTAGCTGTCAGGCAAGGCACCTCATGCTGTAGGAGGAGAGGGTGAGGTGTTCTCCAGCCTTGCCAATCCCCCTCGAGTGACAACAGGACACACCAGCCAGTCCGCCCTAAACTCCTCACGGGCTCCAGCCCGTGCCTGGGGAGCTCTGCATGCAAGTGCTCACATGTGATGGAGGGAGGATGGTGTTTGGGGAGAGCTGCTGACAGCTGAACGTGCTCAGAGATCCCAGAGTCTCCGGCATCCCAAAAAAAAACCACAGGGAAAGCAGCAGAGGCAACATCTGCTTTTGGAGAGCCTCGTCCGGGTGTTTGGTCCCTGCTCAGCACAGCGGAGCCCACACAGAGGATCAGAGGTGGTTTTCCTCCATCCCAGATTTATTACTGGAGAAGATGTCTCCACAGAAGCCGGGGAGGTTCCTGCCTCTCATCTCCTCCCCCCTGCAGCTGCCGAATCGCCCAGTGCTGCAAATCCCGTAAATCAGCAGGAACAGCCGGGAGATGAAAGTGTAAATAGGCCATCAGAGGAGTTATTGATGCTGAAGGCAAATCCTGCCCTGACAGGCCCCCCTGCCACCTCCCCTTCCTCGGGATGGAGGTCAACGTCAGCCCTCGGGATGGGGGTTGCATAGATGGTCCAACTGCTGCAGGTGCCTGCGGGTCAGACGGGAAGATGCTCCAGCCCAATCTGCTCCCCACTGGCTGACATTTGCTTTTAGCAGCTCCCCACTGTTCAGTCACCTCAAATCCCATCCCCATCTCACAGATCCTAGGGATTTAAAAGCCAGCAGAG
Organism: Myiotriccus ornatus; assembly: GCA_036023395.1. Lineage (NCBI taxonomy): Eukaryota > Metazoa > Chordata > Aves > Passeriformes > Tyrannidae > Myiotriccus > Myiotriccus ornatus. The sequence goes on from JAYRBT010000002.1 coordinate 4,322,388, forward strand.
CTCGAGCAGGATGATGGTACTTGTGGTGAGGCTGGCGAGGATAAAGCATGGACAGCTGAGAAACCCCAAATACCACATCTGAGCATCCTAGCGAGGCCTGGAGAGAGGGGGAGGAGAGCTGAGAGCAAAATCCTCTAATTCAAAACTCTGCTCTGATACTTGTGCCTTAAAACCTGTTCTTGTGTCGTGGGTGAGAAGCCTGGTTTCCTCTGTTAAAGAAGGAGGGAACAAATCTTTTGAAACTGCCTCTTTAAAAGCTGTGAACTGAAAGGGAAGAACCCCTACACATTCATATTTAAAATTCTGGGATTTTCAACACTGGTTGTGCCCTAAAGGTGGGGAGAGCAGGGTAGTCCCCCCAGAGGAAGCTGACTCCTGGGGCTTCATTGCTCAGCTTTAGTACACTGCAAATTAAATAAAATTAAAGAAAATTATATGAAGTAATGCTGATCCCCAAAAGGAATTTCCAAGGGCTTCACTGGAGCATTTGCACTCAAAAGTGCCACCCAAGGGAGCAGCAGCACCAAACACCACTAGGTATTTCCCCCAGAACCACTGCGCTCTTCCCCAAGCACAAGACCCTCCAGCCTTTCCCCTCTCTCCTGTCTTGCTTCTTTTCACGTCACACTTTGGCTTTCCTGGGACTTCTCCACTAGAACAGCAGACAGGAGGAATGTGGCACACCGTGTTTGTTTGGATAAGGCAAGAAGGGGGGGATTACTACTGGCTTCCTGATGGAAAACTGGCACCACCGTTAGCTCCAAGAGCGGTACAAGATTCTGCAGGGGAAAACTGGATGAATGAGGAGGAAACCCCTGAATTGCCCAAACAGAGTGAATTACTCATGCTCCAGGAGTGGTGACTAGGCAGGATGCCAAGCCACAGCTGACTTTTCCCCAAAATAGCTGAGTCAGAAGTCCATAAACCCGCGTGTCCTCGAGGCCCAGCGAGGAGCCAGCGCGGCAGAGCCTGGGGCGATGGTGGGACTCCTGGCCTTGGTGGTCCTGGGAGCCAGCCCAGCTTCCACACAGCCCGTGTCAGAGCTCAGACAATCCACCCTCTGCCCGATGTCCTCTTGCAAATGTTCTTCCTGCTGGTGAGAAGCACAACAAAGAGAGAGAAGAGTTGAAAGGCGCTAAAGGTTACGTTCAGCTCACTGTTGGGTCTCCAACCCCACAAGCCAGACCTTTAGCCTGCCAACAGGGAAACCAAGCTGGGAGGGCTAAATCCTCATGCTGAACAGGCTCCCCAGGGCAGTGGGCACAGCCCCAAGGCTGCCAGAGCTCAAGGAGGGTTTGGACAACACCCTCAGGGGCAGGTTGGGGTTGTTGGGGTGTCCCGTGCAGAGCCAGGAGTTGGACTGGATGGTCCCTGTGAGTCCCACTGCATTCCTCCATGATTCTATTGTCTCTGTCTCTCCAGCAGCACAGTTTGCTCTGCATAGGAGGGGATTTTACAGGGAACAAAGATAAAGTGCCATCACTGTAAAACTACTTCTAAAACCCACCAGGAAACAGACATAAATCTGGAAAAGCACTTCCTACCCCTTAAACCTGCCCGGGGTCCCAGTGCTGCTGCCACACAGCAGGGCAGCCCCTGCCTGGAGGGTGGGAGAGGACAGAGGTGGGGATGCCACAGCTGCTCTTACAGCTCCTCCGCCAGGAGCGCTTCTGGAGAGGTTTTCTTCTGAAAGATGAACACTGGGAAGGTTTCATTCCCAGGCTGAATTCCCAGAAACTCCAGAGGGTTTCTCCTCTGCCTGCAGCCAGCCTGTTCCTGCTGCCCCATGCCTGGCAGTGCACTGAGGTGGCAGCATTTGGGGAAAATCCCGGGGATTGTGCGTTTCCTGTCACACATCTGGCACGGTGGAGGGAGCTGGGTCAAAACCAGACCTGTGACACGGCACATTTGAAATCTGACCAACTCGGCTCAGGCTACTGCTTAGCTGAGATGAAACTCAGGAAATACAGCGCCTCAAGGCTTTCTTTGCTTGGAGATGCAGAGTCACCTGTGTGGAAACACTTGCAAGGCTCAGTGCTTTCCCCTAAACAACCCCAGAAGGTGAGCCCAGCGACCATACTGAGGCTTTAGCACAATTCCTATAAAATCTTATTCTTCCAGTGGTACAGTTTTATTTTTTGAAGTGATAAACCCTAATCTCATTAGCTTGGCTCCTTTAGTGATGCAGAATACCCTCTATCTGATTGGCAAAGCAAGCAGGGATTCAGGAAGCAAGCCTGCATCCTCATTAAAGCAGGGGCAGTCTTTTTTTTTTTCCAGCCTTCTCCTGTTTCCAACAAAACATTAGTATGTACAACGTGTGCTCTGGAACTAGTTTGGTCTAATCCTCTTTGTTTGCCTTTCAGCTTTTAAAATAGTATGGGATAAGCCTGCTTAGGAAATGCAAGGCTGGCCCACGCCAAGTGAGTTATAAGACCCATGGGCTTTGGTCACATGTGACAGCACTTCCAAGAGCAAGTCCTGTATGGAACAAGGTCCAGGAAAAGAGCTCTGGAATGGGTTTCCATCACCACTGGCGGTACAATGCACTGGTGGAAAAAAACTGATGTGAAGTGTGGATAAATAAGCCCCTTCTAGAATCACAATTATTTTTTAACTAAGCATCTGAAAAAAAAAAAAAATTGACAGCATTTCTCAATCATTTCACAGCTTTCAAAGCATCAGCTTTTCAAGTCAAGTTGTCAAAAATCTAATTATCAATAATTTCAACTTTCTACTTAAAGAAAAAATAACTGCAGTTAAAATTAATTTTGACATTGATACATACAAAAAGAGACTCTTAAAATTATATCTATTTCAACCCCGGGGGAAAAAATCCCAAACTCCAAGTGTTGAAGCCACATTTGAATTAAAATTATTCTCCATTTCATAGGTAGAAAATACTGGTGATTGACACAGAGTTTCAAACACTTGGCAACAAGTTCTTTTATAAGGTGAAGTGCAGCAAAAGAAAATTTGCTTTTAACCCCCCCTATTTTTAACAGATAAAAACAACATCATAAAATAGATGGAATGACAGACAACCAGCGAAGTGAGCTCTGAAGGATATAAAATAGTGAGACAGGGCTTGGAAGACAAAGAGAGAACTGGCATTTATCTGGAAAATCAGGATATCTGTTACCAAGCACCTGTTCTGTCTCTGTTTACCTCTTCCTCCTTTGGGGAGTTCCCCAAGTGCGGGTCACAGCCATGCCATGGGATTGCAGAGCAGAGTCCCTGCTGAATAACTCCCTAAATTCAGCTGCAGAGAGCTGGAACACATGAATTACCTCTATATTTACAAGGCAATAGCTCTGCTGTTGTATATTCAGCCTGGACTGAAGCTGTATTAGTAAAATCAGGAGTTAGAAGGGAACATGGCATCAGGTGCCACAGGGTTTGCAAACCCACCCTCACTTGTTCACTCCAGGGAACACTGGGAGCATTTCCAGAGCACCACAGAAAATGCACTGGTTTGGGGTTTTATTCAGTGTTTTCCTCTTTAGCAAACTTTGCAGACTTTCTGTCTCTTTGCAACCTCCCAAAATCGGGCATCCTGGAAAGAAGCCAAAGGCGAGGCAGAACTGCTCGTTAAGGTGGGCCGGTGGGACCAAAAGAAATGCAAATCAGCCTCGGAAACTGCCAGGAATTGCTGGCCAGGTCCTCTAGGTTGGCATGCAGGCTTTGGGAGCCAACCCCCAGACTCCTGCAACGAGCCCTGGGTTTGGGGAGGGCAGTGCCAAGTGGGCAGAGACCCAAGTGCTGCCCTGGCTTCCAGCTGCAGGGACCTGCTGGGTGGCCCCACCATGGAAGGGTCTCCTTGGGCTCCAACACTGCTTTTTCCTGCCAAAAGATGATGGCAGGGGAAAACTGAGCCTTCAGATGTCCTGAGATCAAACAGAACAGACAAAAGGCTAGGATAGGCTCTCAGGGAATTTAGAATCCCAGAACAGCCTGGGTTGGAAGGGACCTCAAAGCCCATGTTGTTCTAAAACCCTGCCATGGGCAGGGACACCTTCCTCTAGCCCAGGTGGCTCCAAGCCCTGTCCAACCTGGCCTTGGACACTTCCAGGGATCCAGGGGCAGCCACAGCTTCTCTGGGCAACCTATGGCAGGGCCTCCCCACCCTCACAGGGAAGGATTTCTTCCCAATATCCCCTCTAATCCTGCCCCCTGGCAGTGGGAAGCCATTCTCCCTTATCCTGTCACTCCAGGTCCTTGTCCAAATTTGCTGAGCAGAGAGATAATTTTCTTTAAGCAGGGTCCATACTGGCTATCAGGAGCAACGTTTTCCATGTCCTTCTACCAAGTGACACCTGCAGAAGAACAGCTTCCATCCTTTTCCTTTTTTTCCTCACTTTTCCTTAAAGCCTTTCCCCTACAACCACAGCAACTTCCCGGCCAGGACAGCAACACCAGAGCAGTGGCAAGGAGGCAAAGCCCCATATGAAACTCATCTCTCACCTTCATGCCAAGCCAGCCCTATTTTATTTATAATGACTCCCAACAGTGCACTTGAAGGGATTTTTCAAATTGATTTTCCAAGCTAAAGAATTCCAGTCAGAGGATGGAGACCCCCCTTGGAGAGCCAGAGGGTTGCTGCACATCTGCAGGGCTCTTCCCCAGTGGTTACTGGAGCTGACAGACAAACCCAGGTAAACAGATAAATTTCTCAGGTCAGGTGCAACTCCAAACTGCAAACTCAGCACACAAGTTGCCCCAGATTCAGCTAAATTAGGGGGCACAACCTAAAACAGAGCAACCTCCACACATCTCCAGCCACAGCGCCCCAGGGGCACCGTCGCTTGTGGGCCCTATTCCAGTACAGTGTTTTCTGTAAAAAATCATCACCTACCCAAGGAAAATTACTCCAGTGCAGGTCCAAGTGAAGAACTATCCTGGGTTTTGGCGTTGGGTCCATTCCATGCCCTCTGCTGTGCGAGCTGGTGAGAGCGCTGCTGAGCTGGTGGCAGGAGCAGCCAGGGCTGGTGACTTCAACAACCACGTCAGTCCAGCTGCTGGACAAGTTTGTACTGTGGGAAAAAGAAAAAAAAGGACAAGAGGGCACGGTCTCAAGCTGTGCCAGGGGAGGTTTAGGCTGGATATGAGGAAGAAATTTTTTACAGAGAGAGGGATCAGACACCGGAATGGGCTGCCCAGGGAGGGGGTGGAGTCACCGCCCCTGGAGGTGTTTAAGGTGAGACTGGATGTGGCATCAGTGCCATGGGCTGGGAACCACGGTGGGGTTGGATCAAGGGCTGGACTTGATGATCTTGGAGGTCTTTTCCAACCCTGTTGATTCTATGATTCTATGGGGGAAAAAAAAAAAAAGAAAATCACCACAGATGCAAAATTCCCAGTCTTGTAGGAGGTGCAGCTCCATAGTCTGTGACCATTCTTGTGTTTCGCTCTATTCCTTTGGCACACATCCAGCAGCTGAGATGGGAGCTCCTCCATTAGCCCTGCATGGAAGTTATTTGCCTTTAAGAAAACCACAAAACAGTCAAAAGCAACTACTGACACCAGATGTCATTTGGGCTGAGGGGCCAGACTACCCAGAGCCAGTGCAGGGGAACTGTACATGATGTTAAGCAGGTTTTAGGCATCATCTGCGGTGTTTTGAAAGGCAGCTCCACCCAGCAGAGCTCCTCAGGATCCCAGCTGACACAAACCAGAGCTTTGCTGAAGTCAGTGGCACTGCAACCACCTTCTCCAACCACAGGATCTGGCCCCCCCCAAAATTTCCAGCTCAGCATCCTGTGATCCTGACTGCACTTTGCTTACTCAGCCAAGACAATCCAAGTCTTGGCAGGAATGCCTTTCTGTTCAAGTGAAAACATTGCCAGCGTTGTGATTTTCCATCTCTAAGTACCAGGAGATTAAATTCCACCGCTGTGGATGAGTGTGATTGCTGCCTTCAGACTTGCTGACGTGTTTTCAGGGAGGGGGAGAGGGATGGATGTACCAAGCCAGCCTCACAGAAGATGAGGGGAAAGGAGAGGTGGAAAGAGGCAGTGCACAGAATCACGGAATCGTTACGGTTGGGAAAGAACTTTATGGTCATCAGGCCCAACATCAACCCAGCACCACCACCATGTTCTCAAGTGCCACACCCACACTTGCTTTTTAACACTTTCAGGGGCAGTGAGCCACTGCCCTGGGCAGCCTGTGCCAGTGCCCGACCTCCCTTTCCCTGAAGAAATCTTCCCTAATATCCAATCTATACCTTCCCATGCTCAGCTGGCACAAGGCAGCACCCTTTGACTCAAGGATCCAGCCTGCCCAGGGGTCAAACAGACCTTCTAGAAGTGGTCCAGAGGCTTCTGTTTAAGTAGCCCAGTGGGACAGTTCACAAGCTCCTTGTCTCCTGCCCTCCACTGCCAACAAGTGCACTTGAAGGCACGTGGGCTGAGCTTCCCTTCCTTCCTTCCTGCCCTAGATGCAGCAGGACTTCCTCCAAAGAAGAGTTTAAGCCTCCAGTCTGAACTCCGAGGAAAATGAAGCCTATTACTAATTTTATTTTTTTTTTCAAATGCCTTTTGCTGATAGCACTGTGGATTGGAGTGAGAATTACAGGCAGCAGCAGTAATGAACTCACGACATAACACCCTGGGGATGGAGCACGGAAATTTGGGGCCAGGGTACAGAAGCTCTCATCAGGCAGATGGGAGCTTTGCTAACGCAGGGGTTTGTGGCAGGGGTTGGTTTGCATTCAAGCAGGCTGACACACTGAGCCTTTTACATCCTGTACATTTTTTTTTCCTGAGCTTTGTACAGGCAGTTCTTGCCAAAATGTTTCGGACTGCACTTGGCAGAGAAGCATCTAATCAGCGTTCAGCCTCTTACGGGGCTGTCTCTGAGGGAGCAGACTCGGGCCAGGGATGGCAAGTGGTAATTTTGGCTGCTTAACCTGGTTTGATTAATTTTAACAGTCTGTTTAACAACAGATACCATGTGGCTACAGCCAAAGAAGTTTCATGGTCTTTACTGAGATTGAAAGTAGGTGTGAAACGCTTTAAAAATGCATCATTACTGCAGGAGAGATAAAAGCTTCCTTGCCCTAATGAGGGAAAGGACTGGCCCAGGTTCCAGAGTGATTATTGCTCTTCTCTATAAGGTCACTCAGTGTTACCAGATCCCTGAATTTCTCTTATAAAGCTGCCGAGGAAAAGATAAGTCTGAAAGCTCCAAATCCTGGAGCCAAAGACTTGGATCACCATCGTGCACAGATTTCTGAACTGCTGCACCACCTTAAGGAAAAGGAGTTTAGGTCCTTCTCTCAGCCCCAGAGCACAACCTCTGTCAGGTGTTCAACTCAAGGAGTTACCAAAATCTGTGATAGAGAGACACCTCTTAGTCACAGAATCCCAGACTGCTTTGGACTGGGAGGGACCCTAAAACCCATCCAGTCCCACCCCCTGCCATGGGCAGGGACACCTTCCACCAGCCCAGATTGCTCCAAGCCCTGTCCAACCTGGCCTTGGACACTCCCAGGGATGGGGCAGCCACAGCTTCTCTGGATTTTTAAGTTTGTTTTGAGACAAACAACCACCATGAAATGTCTTACCTCACATTATAAGACACAACAGCTGTGTTTCTGTAATACATTTTGCAATTCAGAGTTGCAGATGATCAAGGAAAAGGTTTTGAGATGAGATAATAACAAAATAATTTTGCATTCCTAAATCAGTGTGCGTGCCAGTTTTAAATTACGTTTTTAAAAAGTGATCTTTACTCCAATAGCAAAGTGTACTATTATATGAGTAACTGAAGGTCCAAGACCAGGGCTGGCTCAGTTATTGAGTTTCCAAGCCACAGTAATGCCAACATATTTGGAAAACAATGTCATATTTAGTCCAGCTAAAAAGCAAAGAATTCTAGAACTGAACTCACATTGTAGGAGTTTGGTTTTGAGACAAGACTCCTTTTTTTTTCCACATTGAGCAACCTGGTCTAGTGGAAGGTGTCCCTGCAAGATACGGTCTTTCAGGTCCCTTCCAACTCAAATTGGTTTAGGATTTACTGGAGTATTTCCAGGTTTTTATTACAGCACCATTTAGGTCTGAACTTCCCAGCCTACTCCGAGGTTAGCAGCGAACACCAAACAAACCCTAGTGACCCTAAACTCCTGGTGCTCATCCACACACAGTCCCCCAAGTGTTTAGTACACAAACCCAGCCCCTCTCCAAAGAATCATGAGCCAGGTCAGGCTCCCTCCACCCAGGGTTTTGTTTCAGTCCAGCCTGGCCCCTCATGCTTCCATCATTTCTTAGAGAACACGGGCAGAGAGCAGGGACGTGTGTCGAGAGAGAGGGGGACGGAGGGAAGGAGGAAGCCCATCTCCAAGAAATCGCAGATTAAAATTGCTCCCAAGGTCCCGTTTCCTCCACAAACAAAACAGCCCGTGAAGGTCCAAGCTGGGGGTGGATAAAATATCAGCCACGTGCCTGACTTACAGCACTGGGACTGAGGTTTGGGCACCATTTCAAGACTTTCCCCTAGGAGTCTATCCAAACCCTCTCCGCTTCTGATGTGGAATAATTTGGAAGTGTTTTCAGGCTGCCGGCTGGGATAACACAAGAGCTATTGTAAACACACACGCAGCTGATCAGCACCAAACCCACACAAATATGGTCTGTGCACACATAAATAACTGGACAGTATTCTCTAAAAAAAAGAAAAAAAAAGAAAAAAATTAATGAAAAGCTGAATTAAAGAAAAAGATGAAATCATTAACAAAACCAATGATGGTTTGCAGAAGGAGTTATGTTTCACCTAATTTTAATAAATGCAATATGCTTAAGCACAGGCCACTAGACTTAAAGAGCAAGGGGTAAGCTCCAGCCAGAGCCAGCTGTCATCCAAGTGTGGGCAGCAAAGCAAGACCATAATTTCCAAGGATGCTGTTTCAAATGCATTGCTGCCAGCCGAGAAAGTCTGGAAAGGTAGGAGAGGCAGGGAGACCTGGGAGGCTCAGAAATAACCTGCTGGAGACACAGGACCCAGCCTGGAGCTCTAACCCTGCGTCGCTGCTGCTTGCCTGACCCCTGCTTTGTGTGGAAGAGAAGAGGATTGCCCTTTGGGAGTCAGTGTGCTCTGGGATAATTTTGGTTTCCTCCACCCCAGTGTCCAGGAAGAAATTCATCTTACCTTTGAGACATGACCCAGCTGGCTTCAACATGGAGTTGTGTTTTGGACCCGCCCCAGTTTTTGAAGCAGGCTGTTGGGAGCCCAGAAATGATTGTCTTCGTAGATGTCCTCGAGGGAAGTCACAGCCAGGTGTTGGCATCGTTCAGGCACGGCCACACTATGAGATGGAGGGGGCTCTATCCCAGGATTTCCAGGTAGCTCTGGTCTGTCTCATGGTATTATATCCATATCCTCTATTATTTCTTCCAAATTCCTCAGTCACCCCTGGGATTTTCCTCCAAACTCATGCCAGCAGGGGAGCAAAGAAGCCACAGGCAGGGATCTGCAGCAGGCAGGGATCTGCAGCAACTCGCCTTCCCTTCCTTCTGAAATTCCACCTCTTCCCAGAGCTGTGATGGGATGAAGGTGATGTACTTCACATCCAAGCTGCTCTCTGCCATGGCAACTGCTTTTCCTGCAAGGAGTGAAGTCTCTCCATATCTGACCAGGCATTTCTGTCCACCTTGCCAAGCCCAGGATGGGATTTAAAGAAAACATCAGCAAACCCGTCTGTCAGGGTTACAGATGTTGAGTATTTACATCTTGCCACTGGATGGATTTTGAGCAGAACCATTCCACATGTCAGTGGGGAGAGCGAACCTCATTCCCAAAACAAGATAGCAAAGATTTCTCTGCAGCAGTAAATCCATCTAGATAATAATGGGGTGGTTTATGACTGTTTTCTGACTGCACCATCTGCAAACAATATTTCCTTGAGTAGGAAGTAGCTGGAAAATGAAGCAACATTTCATGTGGAGAGGCTTTGCTCTTCCACCACCAGCACTATTTTGACCAACCTCATACTCAAAGCAATGCTTAAAATAAATAAAAGGAGTCGTCCAAGCCTTACGTGGGTCTTTGGTATCCACTGTAATCAAAGGGCTTATGGGTTGGGTCCCACCTAACAGGCCAGAAGGACTGATTAGAGCCCTCTGAGTGAGAAACCTTTGTGATCCCTGCTCCAGGCCAGGCTGATTGTGCAGGAAATAGCCATATGTCGACACTGTCTCCTTAGGACAGCCTTGCTGGAGGCTTGATCCAAAGCCTGTTGAAGCCTGTTGATTAGACTTCCTCTGCTGCAGCAGCCTCTGGGCAAAGCAGTGTCATCAACTTCTTCTGGCCCATTCATGGCCTGGGCTGATGCACTTCCCAAAGGAGAAGGCTCTTGCCAAGATTATGCTGGTCAAAACCCACCACCAACTGTTGTACAAAGGAAGCCACAGATCCTGATGTTAAGCACATCTAAGACAATGTGCAGAAAAGGGTATAAAACAGTTAAAACACCTAATAAAGCACTGAGGGAAGGGGAGAACATGAATTTTATGTGAGTTCATCATGCACAAGGCATAATTCAATCAAGATAGCAACCAGTGTGTGAGCCTCCGCTGCAAATTCCTCAAATCTTTGCCCTTGACCTTGTCTGAAAGGCTTTGCTTAAGCCCTCGAGACTGTGAGTTGAGACAAAAGACAGTCTAAGTCACCCTCTGTTTGTGACCTGCTCTGACAATCTCATCAGATGATTTTGAGCACTACTTTTATCCAGGACAGATTTATATGTCATGCATGCAGCAAGCAGGATCTTGCCTTTAGTTCCCCCATATTCACCATCACACAGGAAAGCCTCTAACCTGGACTGGGAATGAGTTCAAATTTAAGCCTCCTTTAAACAAAAGATCCTGACTCAACTTGCAGAGGTTGCCCAGAGAAGCTGTGGCTGCCCCTGGATCCCTGGAAGTGTCCAAGGCCGGGTTGGAGCAACCTGGGCTAATGAAAGGTGTCCCTGCCCATGGCAGGGTTTTGGAATGAGATGAGCTTTAAGATCCCTTCCAAGCCTAGACTGACAAGGAACACACAGGCTGGAGCTGGAATCATTGCAGGAGGCAAGGATCTCCACAGGGCCATATTCATTTGAGCCTATAAACACAAACATTAAGGAGACTCCCTCCAGACTTGTGTGGCTAGTTTTTCATATGGGGAACATTTAGGAGAACCACGGGCTGCAAAATCATTACCATCATCCACAGAAGGATAAAGGACATTGATTCAGCTCAAGGCTCAGGACAGTGGAGTGTTGGACAAGCCTCCTTGACCAAGCCAAGGTTTAGAGGTGGTGGGAGTTGGGGATGAGGGTTCATGCACATCCTTTAAAGGGTTTATTAGCAAAACAGCCTAAGAATATCCTCAAGGCTGGAATAAATCAAGACACACATTTTAGAGACGTATGGGACACCCTGCAATTCGATGACATCCCAAGTGCTAAGAAAGGCAAGGTGCTGCCACGATGGCTTTGCTACTCAATGTGTTAAAGGGTTGCAAAGTTATCAGTTTTATGGGTGATGGACAGGGGTAGCAGTTATGGACTAAATGGATGCAATGTCTAAAGCTCTCCTAATGGTAAATTAATGATGTAATACACAACTTATAGCACTCAGAAGTACCAACTTAGCACATGAATCAGAGCCTGGGGCTACAGAAATGTCACAGCATACAAATATATCCTCACTATTTTGCATTCAGCCTTGTCTAGCCTTGGATGAGGGCCGCTGTACGGACGGACTGGAAATGTTGGCCAGTCTAAGAAGCCATTCAAGCTTCTCAATGCTTTGGTTCTCTTCGGATCAATACAGAGGTGTCACCTAAAGAAGTTTCTTCCCCCCTGACATGAGGTTGTAGCCAGGTGGGGGGGTCTGGCTCTTGTCCCAGGGGAACAAGTGACAGGACAAGAGGAAACAGCCTCAAGCTGATGAACTTAAAGGTCCCTCCCAATACAACCCCCCCAACCCCAGTTTGAGCCCATCAGGCTCTTCAGGAACACCTCCAGGAAGGCTCTGGGCTGCTCAGCTCTCCCCTGTGCTGTGATGACAGCACAAGCCCTTCCCGGCACTGGCAGCCCTCCACGGTTGTTAGCAGCTAATAACCCGAGCATTTCTGGGCTCAACAGCACAGCAGCTGAGGGCCTTTCAAGAGCTAGAAGAATTCAAGAGTTTGTTTTGCTTTGTTTTGGCTCCGGAAATCTGCGTGGCTCGATCCTGGACGCTCCTTGCAGGGAGACAGGGATGGTGGTGGGTAACAGAGAGGTAGAACCTTAAGCCACCTTCACGGCTCCACAATCAACCAGGTTGAGTAGAGGTGGGAGGTAAGTAGGGAGGCCCTGGACAATTCCCAGTTTTGGACCCTCATTTCGTGAGGCTGTCTCCAGGGAGGATCCGTGCTGAACCACTGCACCCTGCAGAGAGTACACTGAAGCCACTACTTTCACAGAGTCATAGAAGCGTTAAGGGTGGAAAAGCCCTCTAAGACATTTGAGTCCACCCATTCCCCCAGCACTGCAAAGGCCACCACTAAACCATGTCACAAAGTGCCACATCCACATGGCTTCCAAATCTCTACAGGAATCTGGGCTCCGTCCTAGCACAGGGACGGGCACTGCCCTGGTCCTGTGACACACCATGGCTGGGACAGCCCAGGTGCCCTTGGCCTTCTTGGCCACCTGGGCACACCACCTCAGTGGTGGTTTCACCTGAAACACTTGCCAAGGATAAAACAGCTCCCTGGTTACCTGTCACCTGTACCAGATCCAAAGGGGTGTCGTCGACCGTAACCGGATGGAAAGTGAGGATCCTCTGTACGACGCCAAAGCTTCGCTCCCTTCCACCTCCTGGGAGAACTAGAGCTGAGCACCAGCACCGCTCATAACACTCATCCCCATTCCAGTTACTGTCCCAGAGCTCCTGCACATCTGGAAAAGCACAAAACAGCCCAGCAAACACGCTGCTCTGAGTCAGATGCCTTCGCCCTGAGTCACCGAGTGGGACGCAGAGGATAAGGTGAAAGGCATCAGTTATTCCAGGGAATTGTGCAATGAGCAAAACAAACCCCAAACACAAATATCACACCCACTGGGGAGGCTGCCTGCCTCCAGGAACCCCACGAGTCAGAATGCCCACGGGCAGCTCAGAACCTGCAGAGCCAACACACCAGCACATTTGGACCTCCTGGAAGGGAATGTTCGGGCCTGGTGGTGAATTTAAATCATGTCTCAACACTTAACTTCCACCCAAATGCCTCCAGAGCAGCTCACAGTGTTACAGCACGGCGCTCTCCCATCAGCTTCCTACTGGGAAACACATCAGAAGCTTGGAAATGCAATCACAGTGCAGCCCTTACTGGCCACGAGAGCAAATCAGGGGGGGAACAGTCAGCTGCCATCACTTGTGCAGATGGTGTTTCTCCCAAAAGTCCCCAAAAAAACCTTCAGTGGGGTCAACTGAAATAGTTTTTGGTTTTTTGTGTTTTTTTGTTTTCATTTTTTAAGTTAGTCCAGCCAACCAACAAACACTTCAACTACCTACTTCAACTTCCTTTGGCAAAGCTGCATAGTCCTCAGGCAGGCATCCTACAGGCATCCTTCTGCTGTGCTCTCCAGCTTGGCCAGTTTTGAATCCCCAATATTAGTAAGATCTGCCAGACACTACCTGCTTTTGTTGGATATTACCCTCTTCCCTGGAGGAATCTTCTCTTTGCTTCGAATCTGGCAGAACAAGTCCTGCTGCTTGTAGATTTATATGGAGGTACATCAAGTTCTCCTTCCAGTACACAGGACTGCATAATCAATTCCTCATGAAGGTTTGTGAAAAAACCTCTGTTCTCAGACAGTCTTTTCCGTGGAAGGGTTTTTAAACTGTTTCCAAGCTGCTAATATTAAAAAAAAAAAAAAAAAAAATCAAACAAAAACCAACCCCAAAACATTATGCAAATAATGATGTGTTAACAGCACTGGCAATATTTGGTCTCTTCCCAAAGCCACAGCTCACGGGGGTTAATGTGCAAACCCAAGTGTGCTCCAAAGCCTCATGTCTGCAAAAACTGAACATTTCAACAGTCCCAGAAACAGGTTAAACAAACCTTTCTCAAGAATATACAGGTATCAACTGAGCTCACCTTAGAATGAGAAAAATCTGCTGGAAGAGGTCTCTGGTGCCTAATCCAGGACTGTTTCCTCCAATTCTGTTTAAGTCAGTGTTTCCAAGAGTTAAAACCCCACTGGTTTTAGCCAAGCTCTCCTTTTATTTAAGGCATAAAGGGAACAATATTTATCATTCAAAGGAACCAGTTCTGTTTCGTCCCTGCTCCTATTTTTGTCTTCTGCCTCTAGACAGGAGCATCCCTTCCCTGTGCTAATTAATAGAGGGATAAAGGCACACCTTGGGGTTGAGAGTTTTGTAGAAAAGTTAATTACACATCCTGACTTTATAATTACCAGTCGAGATGCTCACATTATCTGCCACAGATAATTTGGGTTTACCTGGCTGGAAAGAAGCAAGGGATGACTTTGAAGGCTAGAGTGAAAGCTGATCTTTACAGAAAGTGTAAGACATAGGAAGGGCCACTGAAAATCTCCATAACAATGGCACTGGGGGGGACAACAACAGGTCAGAAAGAGAGAAACACTAATGTGCCACAGACATCACCATGTACTTGCCAAAATTGAAGAGAATGGAGTTTAAGACCACAAGAAGGTAACTGAACCTGCTGCACTGACAACATGACGCGGAGCCGGGCAGCTGTAAGCCTATTAAGCAGGCTGAGACTAACTGGAGGAAGATGCAAGATCAGGGCAGGGGGAAAGCTCTCCTCACACAAGGCAGCTGAAAATGTCAGTGTAAAAACTGTGCTGCGTGCTCCCAGCTCAGCCCTCGGACCCCGCAACAGAGTGGCTTAAGATGATCAAGACCACTTGTGCACTTCCATCTCCGACCTGCAAACGCTTACATACGCACTCTGGTATTTGCTGAGTTGGTGCCTCCAGCTCCCCATTCCATAAATCCTCTTCCCTTTCAGGCTCAAGTGATGGAAAACGCTCTCTGAGCACACAAAATACTCACTGAAGTCAGAGGGGGAACTGCAGTGAGATGATATGGTGGAAAGTCACTGTCTGGAGAATACAAAGGGCTCCTCATTTATAAAACCAAACTTGTCCTAACCAGAGGACGGGGACAGAAACATCACACTGGCACCCAGCTTGCATGGACTGGCCTGCTTGGGTTTTACCAGCACCCTGGGAGCTCACACTGCCAGTTTCTGCAGGCTGGCACATCCTTGTGCTGAGTCTTTGTACAGACCATGACTCCTCTGGGGCCCTTTTTGTAGGCAATTTTGGGCAAACGCATAATTTAGAATGCAGTTTAAAGCCAACACCTTACCAATACAGGTTTACACAGAGGGACAAAACACCACAGTTCACAGCCTGGTCCTAATCCTCCTCCGTTCCCAAGGTGCTCAGAGCATCCAGGAGCACAGCTCCCAGCATAAAGAGGAACCATTCATTCCTTGAGGATGTGTCGGTCCATTGTAGAAGTTGTATTCCTCAATGTATTCAAGGCTTTGCCAGCCAATTCCATAAATCAACCCGCTGGAAAAACTGCCTACAAAAAAAAAAAAAAACAAAAAGAAAAAGGCGATTAAAACGTCGTGTGAGCAACGCAGCCATGCAAGCAGGAATTCCTCACCTCGTGTGCTCCCGAGCCATTTCTACAGCCCTTGTCACAGAGGCGCTCCCTTCCTCCTTGAAAATCGTCTTCAAAAATACCCAGTGAGATCGGGGGAAAAAAAAAAAGAAAGCCCCCGAGTGACTGTCCCAGGGAAACAAAGCAAGAAAAGGAGAGGAAACGGCGAGCTGCGGGCCACCGTTGGTGGGCACTTGAATAGGAGCCCTGTGCTTGACACCACCGCCACTCGGAACAAAACCGGAGCCCGGCAGCCGTTTGTCAAGGGGCACAAACGCACAACAAGTGGTGAGAACCTGGCCCTGCTGTAAGAACGTGTCAGGGACCTTTCTGCGGGGCCGCGCCGAGCCCCTGATGGATCGCCGGGCCGGGAGGGCGGCATTGTGAGCGGCGATAATGAGACATCTGGCCCGTTCTCTTCTCTGAAAGAACATTTTGGCTCGACTGGGGCCACGTGAGCGGCTCCCTGGACAATGCACAGACTCGGGGTCTGGCTGCCACCGATCCGCAGTGCCGGGTCCGTCCTCCCCCGTATCCAGAGCCATCCCTCCAAATCCCAGCCCCACCGGCCCTCGCCCCTCTTTGAACCGACACCATCAGGCTCCACAGCCTCCATCACCCACTGGATGCCCCCTCGGAGGTCTCCATGCTCAGGACACCACACCCAAGCTGACACACGCACAGGGCTTACGCAGCACAACCTCTCCGCCTTAAATCTGCCCTCTGGGCGCAGGACCATGGAATGTTTTGGGTTGGAAGAGACCTTAAAGCTCAGTTCGTTCCACCCCCGCCCTGCCACGGGCAGGGACGCTTTCCACTGGCCCAGGTTGCTCCAACCTGGCCTTGGACACTTCCAGGGATGGGGCAGCCACAGCTTCTCTGGGCAACCTGTGCCAGGGCCTGCCCACCTTCAGCATAAAATATTCCTCCCAATATCCCATCCAACCCTTCCCTCTGGCATTTTGAATCCACCCCCCTTGTCCTGTCATTCCATGCAGAAGAGGCTCCCCCATCATCTCCCCAGCCAGGGAGGGAAGGATACGCAGCAGGATGTGAGGATTTTATCAAGCTGCCAGTGCAAACAGGCTCCCCCATCCACAGGTGAACCAGCAGCTCCTGGGAATCCATCCACTCTCCTTCCTGTGTACAGGCAGGACCCAAGGCTCACAGGCACAGCCTCAGGGAAGCAGGCATAAATTATAAAGCCTGATCTGTGTAAAAAAATACAGAGCTTCTATAGAGAATTCCAGTTCTGAGCACTTTTTATTCCAAAAATTTGAAAGTATAGGGATTTAATACACTAGACAACCCTTCAGCAGCCCTCTCCTGACACCCTACACCCTCCAAGTGATGAGGGGAGCTGAGAGCTCTCTGAGAATGGACTTGGGACATAAAGAAAATACAGGAAATAGAAGCAAAGAAAGGAACAGCAAAGTGGAGGAAGAAAAAAGAAGGATGTCTGTGTGCTTCAAATACCTCAAAACAGAGGCCCCACTTTGCAAATAGTGTTTCACTGGGGGAGGGAGGGGGGAAGGCTGGTTTTCATTTCATTTTCACTTTGAAAACACCATTTTTTCGCACATCCACTGAAGTGCAAATTTCCTCCAAACCCACTTAAAACAGAGGGCATGTCTCAAAGCTGGGGTTTTCTAAAACGCATCTGTTTGGATTTATAAAGCCGTGGTTGAGAGAGCCCCCAGCAGCCCCTCTCCAAAGGGGCCACGAGCAGCATTTCCCAGCACAGACCCCAAAAACACCCCTGTGCCCACCCAGGCACAGCGAGGGGGCACCGGTGCCAGGGGCAGGGAGAGCACGAGCTGCCAGCTCTCAAGAAGATGACACAGAGACCGATTTCTCCAGCCCCAGCCTTGGCATGGACCATGCCAGCTGGGAGGAGAGATAAGGAGCGGCTGCTGGTGTGTGAGGGTGATAAATGGGGTGCTCACACAGCCCCCAGCACTGACCACCAACACCTCTGCAGCTGCCGGCGCATCCGGAGAGCCCACCTCTCCCACCCTGCTGAGAGCGGTGCAGGCAGCCACACGGGCAGGATGTGGGGATAATATGAAGGGAAGAGGGATATCACCCACTGCTGCACCTTCCCACCTCCTCCTTCCGTGCACTGCCTGCAGACCCCGGCTCAGGCACATGGTTTGTACAAGCAGTTCATGGAGCTGGGGGGGAAGATCTGGAAGCCTCTCTGAATTCCCTGCTGGCACAGCAGCAGCCTCCCCCTTCCCAGCTGGCAGCTGGCACCGACAGCACTCCATGCCCCAAGCCCTTTTCCTGCAGCTGGAAGGGGCTGGGAGGGGAGGGATGCGGCCCCGGTCCCCAGGCTGGCAGCTGCAGCTGGTGGCAGGGATGCCCAGGGGAAGCAGGTGGCTCCTTCCCAAGGGGTGGGTGGGAATGCTGGCACCCAGGGCTGACAGGGCCCCTTGCAGAGAGGTGACCCGCTGGCTGGGGGCCCAGTGACAACGTCTAGTGCCCTGACAAAGGAGCTGTGCAGCCCCGGAGGCGCCGGCTGTGGGGGCTCAGCTCTGGGGCACCCCATGAGGCTCCTCTGCCCACTGACAGCTGAAAGGAGGGACACGAAGCATCACTCCAAATCTGCTCCTACAGAAGGAGATGTGCCAGGCACCAAGCCGTTCCCTGCCACTGCACAGCCCTTCCCTACGACCTGCACTCCCTTTTTTTGAAGGCTCTCCCACTCTGTCTGCAACAGGACAAGGATGTGAAGCCCCTCCCAATTCCCCAAGTCCTTCCACAGCTCACCTTCCAGGCTCACAGCATTCCCATTCCCAGCTGGGGAGACCTCCATTCCAGGGCCATTCCAACCTGCAAAACCATGAGTTTGGGGTAAGACAGACACCAGGCCCCAGCACAGTGGCACAGTTGCTGCTCCTTTCCTGGAAATGTTAAGGTCCATGGGTTTTGTGGTACCAAAGAACTCTTGATGTATTTAATCCAGCCTGTGGAGCAAACAGCCCATGGTTAATGCATCCAGAATGGCTTGTGACTGTCTACTGGGAAGACAATTAATCCCAGTCAACTCTGCTGTGCACGTTCCCACTGTTCCAAGTAAGAGGTCATACCCTCTTTTTCCTTTGCACCAGCACCCTGTGCCTCTGGTCTCCCCTCTGCTCTTTGCCAGGTGCCAAGAAGGGCCCACAAAGCCCTTTTACTTTATTTTTCTTTTTCCCCCCCCCCTTAAGGCTCCCTGCAGCTGTTGCACAGCGAACTCAACATGCTGGGCTGAGCAACCTACTCCATGCCCTTGAAACCAGATGGCAAGCCAAAGTTTTCCCTGACAAGCAAAGGAATCAGAACTGACATGATTGGAAAACACAAGCTCAATTCGTCTTGGCAGGATATTAATTTAGAAATCTCTGGTGTCGTCGCCCCAATTCACAATGAATTTGAATCCAGGCTTTCCTAGTGCCAGACGACACAGGGATTTGACAGAGAAGGTAATTGGAGGAAATGGCTTTGTAATCCAGCTATTGTGCTGGCAAGATCCAGCTCTCCTCAAGAACAAGGTTCACTTCCTGGCACGGCTGATTCATCAGCATCTATTTGTCCCCAGTGCCGCCCAGCAGGGATGGCACGGACCCTTTAGTGTCACGGGTGTGCTGGGCATCCAGGCTTTCCACAGCCTGGTGGGTGGCAGCAATGGAGGGATGAGTCCTGCAGGGTGAACCACTCCAGGTGTCCAAGGGGCATGGGAAAGAGGAGGATGGAGCAAGCCTTGTGGTCCACACGTCCCTTGGGCAGCAAACACACCGAGCAGATGGAGCCAAGCATCACCTGTGGTGGGTGCCTGTGCCATGCCGGTGGCAGGAACAAGGATGGAAATGTTCACGTGGGAACAATCCCAGTCAGAGAGCCCCAGGGCCTCCATCCACTCCACATAAATAACTTGGGTGGGTGGGAAAACCTGAATTGGAGCAGAGTTTGGAGCAAAGCTTGTAATCACATCCTCAGTGACATCCCCAGTAGCACAGAGCCCACAAAAAAAGATTACCATGGGGTTACCTGCCAGACAGGTCCTAACCACTGGATCACAGAATCATGGAATGGCTTGGGGTGGAAGGGGCCTGAAAGACCTTCTTGTTCCACTCTGCTGCCATGGGCAGGGACACCTTCCACTGGACCAGGTTGCTCCAAGCCCTGTCCATTCTTATCCTTCTCTGAAAAAGTCACTGCAGACAAAGGCTGCATCAGGCAGGGGGAAACCAGCACCGAAGGGCAAAAGGGTCTGCCCTGCTCCCACCAGCAAAAAAAAGGAAAAAGAAAAGGGGGGAAACAGGGTGCAGAAGTTCCAGAATGTGTTCTGAGAGCTGAGCAGCACTTGCCTAGAAACGTTCACGAAGGGTTCTACGTACACAGGTCCCGGATCATCACACGCAGCAACTTCCCACTGCTTTAATAACAACCATTAATAATAACAATCATTTTATTGACCTGCATATTCCTGCCATTCCACTAACTACTCTGTTTTTCAAACTGCCCTTTTTTTTCCAGCTTGCTGGCTGATGAGCTGCTCAGGATGGATGCTGGATCCACTCCTGAGCTGCACCTCTGAGATCTCATCATTTGGTGGTTGGGGCAGCGTGAAACCCTAACCCTGCTCGCTCCATCATTCCCACCAATGCCCTGAAATCTCTTTGGGAACCCTGTAAAATGAGCTCTTGCCCTTCAGAAGGCTCCTCTCCATTTAAGTAACTTGGAGATAGCTGCAGTCTAACATCCCCTGGTATCTGAATATATCCTTTAGCTCCGTGACCTGATTCCCTGAGTGCACACCAAGACAGTGATTTTGTGGAGGAGCAGGAGGGCAAGAGCTCAGTTATTTTTCTTAATCTGCTAGCAAAAAAATATTAGGATAGTAAACAGCCAGCAATCACCCAGGAATGCCTGGGAGAGCTCTTACCTACCGGCATGCAGATCCCTCATCTGGAATTCATTTATTCACGTTCACTGTTGATGCTGTTCAACCACACAGCTGGTTGGGAAGGACATATTCAAGAGACCTGAAGTTATTGCAGAGGCCAGTCTCCACTGCCAATGTCACCTCTGGAAATAATGAATCCTGGGGGTCTCTCAACCTCCTGGAGATAAGAATGCACAGAAAAAGGTGCCCCATGGGTTTTATTCCGCGTCCCATTTTGCTGATAATTCCCTCGGAAAGCTTTCCTAGTGCTGAGGATCACCTGCATCTCATTTAATTACATCCAATAACTTAAACTGCTGGAGCAAACCCACTTCAGAAAGAATCACTGTCAGCTCTGAAGAATTCCCACAGCCTGGTGAAAAATGTATATCTAATCTGTATATTCCCCTTAAGTGCTGTCTTACATATCTTGCCATGACCCATCTGTAGGCATGTACAGTCCTCCACTTTGCTTACTCTGAGAGTGGGTCTCACAGGGTCAGAAAAGCACAAGATACGTGGCCTAAGCTCTGTTTTTGGGGGTGGAAGTGGAAAATCCAGGGAGCATCATGCCTTTTCCCCAGGCAGGCTTACACTCTGCTACCCTGGGAAGGGACCACACAGACTCAGGTTGAAGGGGAAAAAAAAAAAAAAAGGCACATGAAGATGGTGGAAGTCTCAGGGCAAGTAAATTACTGTTAATTGTGAGATATTTGATTGCAAGAAGCTCCAGATGGCCAGCCATCTGCTTTTTATTATAAAATTAAACAAGATTAACCCAAACAGGATTTCCTCAGCATTCTTCTCTGACTGCCTCACAAATACATCTTTAACACCTATGCTACAGATACAGCACAATCAGAAGCTTTTCCTGCCTTTCCCTAATCTACACTGGGCTAAATACTCTGCTGAGTAATGCCCTTGCATGGAAAGATTCCCAGTAGGATTGAAAAGAAGCAGGGAATGGACTAATTAAGAGAGGAGAGAACTGGGAAATGTCAGCTCAAATAGAAGTAACCCCAGCAGAACCTCCCCCCCGCCTTTTTTTCACACTGCTATGACCAAAGGCTGGTTAGAAAGGCACAAGCACCTGGGCAGGGGAGTTGCCAAGGGCAACAAGTTGCCAGAGGAAGCTGGGGTACCAACCGCTCCCAGTCTGGGATGGGAAGGGATAGAACAGCAGAACCGGGGAGAGTGGCCAGAGCCCCTGCCCTCTGTCTGTCTCCTCTGAAAGGCAGCAGTCAAAAACATCTCTCCCTACAGTGCCTCTGCAAGCCTCAGGAGTTGTCTTTGCCTTCTTACACCTACAAGCCTCGGGAGTTTTCTCCCTGCCCCAGCATCCTCTGCATCACCCAAACGCCACCCCTGCCCTTGTCCCTGGAGGGGCAGCACTGCAGAAGCTCGGTTTTGCTTTGCATGATTAGTGATAAGGACGCCTCTCTCACAAGCTTCGGCCGTTCTTTGCTCCAAGGCACACAAATTCTGAGACCGAGCCCTGCAGAAAGCAGCTCAGACAGATTTTGCTGAGCGGGGCTTGCAGGACCCGCTCATCCAGCGACTTTTCAGCCCTCAGGTACCAAACCCGCCCTGGGAGTCAGTCAGCTGCCTCTGATGCTCTCCCTGGAGGCTGGGCTGCCACCAAGGTGGCCTTCCCGAGCCCACCCAGCCGCCCCCTGCCCACCTCTGAGCCTGTCCCCTCCTGCGAGCTTTTCTCATGCAGATCACACATGTCTGCATTTGTTCGAAGCAAATCGGTTGTGAAATGAACTATAAAGGGTGTTCCACGGGAGATGCCCCCCTTGCATCAGCCCCCGGAGTAAATCCCCGGGACAAAATGCATCCAGAAACTACCCGTAATACCTCACTCCCACCCTCCTGCCTTATCACGTCCGGGCAGGAAACCTGTCGGGAGAGTTTAATTGCCCATCAGCCAACAGACAAGTGCTGGGGCTCCACCTCAGCTAAACACGATTATTTTTTTCGTTTAACTTTGAATATCTTCACTTGCAGGGCTACCCTGGAGAAGAAAAATGGCATGGTCTCCTTTCTGAGAGAGCTCCCTGCACCCAGGCTGTTTCTGTCCCCTGCCACTGCTGCTCTCAGAGGATGGGAAACACAGCAATTCCTCCTGATGTCCAACTTGAACCTCCCTGGCACAACTTGAGGCCGTTCCCTCTCCTCCTGTCCCTTGTTCCCTGGGAGCAGAGCCTGACTTCCCCCTGGCTCCCCCCTCCTGTCAGGGAGTTGCAGAGCCAGAAGGTCCCCCCTGAGCCTCCTTTTCTGCAGGCTGAGCCCCCCCAGCT
>JAYRBT010000002.1:4349873-4365986 GCA_036023395.1 Myiotriccus ornatus
AGAGCCAGAAGGTCCCCCCTGAGCCTCCTTTTCTCCAGGCTGAGCCCCCCCAGCTCCCTCAGCTGCTCCAGACCCTTACCCAGCTCTGTTCCCTTCCCTGGGCACGCTCCAGCCCATCAGTGACTGCCATGAGGGTGCAGAATCGGACACAGCACTCCACGATGATTTTAGGTGTGCCCCAGGCACAGCCCAGTTGGATTAGTTCATCCAGATCTTAACATATTCTGGAAATCATATAACTTCCTCTATTTTGGGATATGGTCTGTCTCTAAAAAGAAAAAAAAAACCCAAAAAAAAACCAAAAAATGGTCTTAAACATGATAAAAGCACAAACTACAAACTCATCATGCTTCCAGCCAGTTCAGCACTTATTTTGATCCTCCTGGAAGCCACCAAAATGGAGATAAGGTTCCCCCAATGACAGGCCACAGATCTCTTCGTGGCCAAAGCCCTCAGGCTTGCAAAAATGCAAGGACAGCTCAGAGGAAGACACTGGAAAGGGTAAAACATGGTCAATATAGAGGCATATTCAGGGAATTAACTGAAAAGCTCCAACAGTTTCCCTTCTTTCCCCCTTGCCTTTTCCACAAGAGCCAGGCTTGCATCAAGGTGGAAAAACGATTTGGCCCTCCACAGTTTTATTCTCAGAAGTGACTGTTCCACTCTGAGCTGGTATTTCTCCAGAAGAACTCAGTCCGAGGCAGACACCTCAGCTGGAAAACTCCAATCCCCACAGGCAAAGGTATGTGGGACTGAGAGGACATCCTATCCTGTTCTTAGATGGAGCAGGGAATTACCAGATGAGTAATATGCCACACTACACACTTACAAAGCACAGCTTAAACAGCTGCTGTGTAAATGAGGGGAACAGATGCTCTTGACAAGAGCCCTGTGCAAAATCTTTCCCCTGCCAAGTAAGTAAAGGAATCCCATTTTTTGCTTTTAAAGGCAGACCCCTGTAAATGAGGTACAAAACTGACTTCAGAGCAATTCCCACTACTTTCTTGTCTTTCCAGCAGAGCATCCTCTTGGGCTGGGCTTTCAGTGACAGTCACTCCTCCCCAGCCAGCTGGAGAGATGCCCCAGGAGGTAGAAGCACACGCGAGAAAACATAAAATAAAAGTAGTTAAAAAAAAATTACAAGCTTTATAATCAATGATTTATCCATTCCAGGTACTTCTCTATCTAACCAGATGCTTCCAGGTGTCTGGCACTGGCGAAAAACCTATAATTTTATCCCATGATATATTAGTAACCCCTATTAGACTTGCAAAAAAAAACCTGGCTGCTGTTGGTGAGGGAATAAAAAGTCACTGGATTGGACTATAAAACAAATAGCCCTGGGGTTATCTTGGAGGAGTTTCTTAACCAGCTTGTTCAGTCTGTCAAACGTGGATTGGAAGGGGGCCGTGGGCAACCCTGGCTCTCAGGAGCAGCCTGGAGAATGTGTTTTCAGGGATGACAGGCAGGAGAAGAGACCTCCACATCTTTGTGAGCAGCTGGGAAGCCCCCACCTGAGCAGGGCTCACCTCCCAAGGGGCTTTCAGACAGAGGGGAGTAGGAACTGGGCTCCACCAGACCAAGGTTTGCTGCCAACAGCGGGCCCAGAACTCCTGCAACGTCTCCCAGCGTTTGATAGCACGGGGAGCACAGCACATGGCTTTTATCAACTGGAAAAACCAGCACCGACACAACTGGGAGAAAACAGATATGCTTTTAGCCTGAGGAGTGGCTTGCCTGTTTCTCCCCAAATCTATTGGATAATCTGACAAGAGATATTGCTTCCTACAAACCTCGGCGAGGCTGTGGGAATGTTGCAGGCAGCAGGACCACCAGAGGATACGGGAGGGAGCTGCCCTGAGACACTTATCAGCTACAAAACGGCTTTTACAAAGTGTCACCCCCTGTCATGCTCATCAAGGGGCCCAGAGAAATGACCCTCGGCAGGAGGGGACGTGGCAAAGACGAGCAGAGAAGTTGGTGCTGGCTGGGATTTCAGGTGGCGGCTCGTGCGGAGCCGCGTCTGCAGCCCCACAGATAGGACAGGGTCCTGCTCCCGGCTGCGAGGCACAGATAAGGCTCCTGGAACTGGTGGAAACGCAAGTTTCCCAGCTCCAGGTTTGCAGGGGGATGTCAAGAAGACCCCAGGAGGCAGAGTACAGTCAAGCAAAACACCTCAGGTGAGTTTTATCCATCCTGAAGAATACAGTGCTGGTTTATCAAGCAGATGCTGCTGCTAAAATCAGCATTCCAGTTCAACATGGGCTTCTCAGCTCTCCCAGATCCAAGCTCTCATCTTCAGCCCCTGTAAATGAACAACAAGAGCACCCAGACAGGCTACCCATTATGAAAAAGCCCCAACAACACCTCAGCTGACTCAAAATCAGAACTGGATGTGTTTCTGGTTAAGATGGCATCTTAACTTACATCTTAGAGCAGCAAAGGGGGAAAAAAACCCTCTTTACCTGTGAACCACAGGTCTTGGAAACAGTCAACAGCTTTGCTGTTCCCACATCAGTTGTCTCCATCCTTCTCCTACGAGGCATGGGATGATTGGTTACCTCAGAGTCCTGTTTGTAATCATTCTCCCTTAGTGTCTTCCTCTAATGCACAACTTTAGCTGTCAGTGGAAGGGGGAAGGTGGTTAAATCATCTTCAGATGGCTCCCTGCAGGAAGGTCCTACGTGTGTAACACAAACCTGGCCACTTGCAGTTCCCTTTACCATCACCCTGCAAGCTGAGACACTTTTACTTCCTAAGCAGAGTGGATGTAATCAAATGCCTTGGAAAGTGGAAAGGGCTGGCCACTCACCCCAGGAAAGGAGAAGGGATTTGCGAGATCCCAAATAATATTTCTGGTGCTGTACGCTACCACATCATGCACCCCCAGCTTAACATTAATATAAATATACAGCACAGCATAAAGACATGACAAGCCTCGAGAGGGCTCATGGACCCCTTGAAGGTCCCACAGTCTGACCTTACAAGTCAGAATCAGTGACACCCCACTGGCTCCAGACAGTCCAGCATTTCTTGCCCTGGGTATCAGCCATGGGCACAGGAGTGGGGGAAGGATGGGGACAACGAGCTGCTGATGCATGGGATGCCCCATTATTCCCAGGAGCCACAGCTGAGCTGGAGTAACACTCACCACATGCAAGCAGATCCCAAGATGCACCACCAAAGAGAAGGACCTGCTAAAGCAGCCTTGGAACCTGACTCGTCATCCCACTCTTTTCACAGTGTGTGTGACAACAATTCATCTTTGGGCTGACACCATCCCCAAGGGGGTCTGTGCCTGCAGAGACTTTCCTTGGAGCAAAGGGGAAGCAGCCTCCCCTTCCACAGGCACCTCCCAGGTCCAACACACCACGGGCTGTTCTCACAGAGCAGGGGGGAGTCAAGGAACCTCGTACGAAGAAATCCAGGCTGAGAGGTGTCCGGGACCTTGTCACTGCCATGAGGTAAAGAGGTTGTCAACAAGATCCACGGCAAACCGTGAGGAGAAGGCCAAGTGTACAGAAGCACTTACCCACCGAGCCAGTAAATCCCATTTAATTCCACCAAACTGCCTGGACCAGACTTTCCAGACACATAAGTGAATATAACACGCTGATGCCAACAGACACTGGAAATTTTACACCTGGAGACATTCTTAACCCTTAGACAAGCAGCACCTGGGCTTGAACACAGCTTGAAAAGTTTCCAGCTCTACAAGAGCAAATCTACCTAAATAAAGCATAAGACCACTGCAAGTCTAGGAGTCGTCGTGGAGCTGAACCTGTCTCAGGGTCTGGTTTTTGTTCTTTATTAATCATTTTCACGGGCCTTTGCACTTTTGAATTCCAGCCTGACTGGAAGCAGCAAACGCTGGAAACCTCAGAAAGCTTTTCAAAGTGTGAAACATCCCCCCCCCCCACTCCTGCCTGGAGAAGGTTTAATGCACTTCAAGTTTGCATTCAGACGTTCAGGGGCTGAGCCAAGTAGTCACCCCTCTCAGACGCTCAGGATGTTCACCTGTCTGAGAGTTTTCAACCTGAAATCCAGACTTTCATCTTCAAGTACCTTTTGCAGAAGCAGGACCGAGAGATTACCAGTTGCAAAGGAGTGATGGGGCTGAGACGGCGCCCGGAGAACAGCTCGTGACAGCAAACTATCAGGGATGCTGATGCTCTTCTCACTAAACACCCACTTCTCATCCTTTCCCGGGGATCTCCCAGGCTCCAGCACCCTCATCCCATAATCAGATTGAGCAAAGAACGCCTGGCAGACAGACACAACCTCAGGCAAGGTTTAGAAAGCCCCAAGTCTTGCCAAACTCAAACGTGGGCGAGCAAAGCTGCCTCTCAGCCAGGAGAGTCGGAGCGTGCACAGGGAAGGGCATCCCTCCCACCCTCCCTCTGCTATTTTATTCTCCAGGCGTACAATGAGGACTATTCTCTCCTGGAAAGAGGAATCCAAAACACTCCGGCGTTTCATTGATCGACTGCAAGAGGGAAGGTACGGATCCTCCTCAGCCAGCCAGCTCCCCACGGAAGCAGCCGTGGGGAACTGGTGGAGCTGAACCAAGAGGAAGCGGCGCCGGTGGCTCTCTTGGAGCTCGCAGAGTCGGCGTTTCCGACTGACCGCCCCCCTCGCTCCCCCCCAAACCCCTCGACCAAAAACCCCGCATTCACCAGCCAGACGGGACGGGAAATGAGAAGAAAAACCCTCTCCCCATCACCGTCCTCTTCACAAAACCACCACCCACCAAAGCAACGGCACCGCCCTGAAAGTGAAGCCAGGCCCCGGAACGAGCTGGCCGGGTTAGAGACAAGAGCTCTGACGTAGTCAAGGGCTCAGCATCTCCCACACAGTGCAGGATTCCTGTGTCTTTCATCCTGCTTTGGTTTCAGAGTGAGGCCACAAGGAAAGAGAGAGCCAGGAGACAGTGGGGCTCACGGGCTGGACTTGGGGATTCTTGTGGGTCCCTTCCAGCTCAGGAGATTTTATAACTCACAACATATGAATCTACAGCAACAACACGCCACAGACCTAAACCAAAGCAGCCTGTTTGAGGACATCCCAGAGGATGCCTTAGTCCAGTCTGGGATCCCGTGGCAAGCGCTGGGAGCAGCAGGGCTCTCCCACCTCAAAGCCCACCCTTATTCAGCTTCAGCAGGGCTGGGAGGTGAGACACAGCCCAGCTCAGTGGTTTCACTCTCCTGGGTCTCCCACAACCCAAGCAAGCCCCAAACAAGGAGGACATTCCAAATGTCGTGTGCCCATCGGACTGAAACCCATGGCATCACCCGATGGACACGGAGCTGATGGGAACAGGTCTCGGAGAGCTGGTGGCGATGGGAGCGGTGACCCCAGGCCACAGACAGACCCACCCTGACCATGACTTGGGCTCATTGTGCATCCCGATTCCCCGCTGCAGGAGACACAAATGTGCCTGTAGGTGGCCCAGAAACACTGGCTTATTAAAAAGAAAAAGGGAGGGGAAAAAAAAAAAACAAACCCACAGAATGAATGCAGCGTCTGTCACCCTTTTGCAGAACTGTTATTTTTTTTGTCTGTAGTTGGTGCTTGTTTTCCAAAGATTTACATTTTTATGTGTGTGTCATTCGCTTTTCATGCATTTGGAGACCTCAGAGCTTAGAAATTCAAAACACTTGTCAGTCACGTCAATCCTTTTGGACAAAACGGAGCTGCCACTTGGATGGGTAAAAAAAAAACCCCACAACAAAACAACAAACAAAACGCACTTTTCTCTCAAGCTGTGACTCGGTCACCCCGCTCAATGCAAGCAAGACAATGTTTAGAGAAAGCAAAAAGAAAGATCTGAGTTTTCATACTCATCAGTGGAACTAAATTGATTAAGGTCATTTCCTAGGTAGGTTTGAAATCATCTGCAACAATTTTTTTTCTTTTTTTTTTTTTGAAAAGAAAAAGAAAAGTGTCCCCTCCGAAAAAGGGAAAAGTCACTACTGCAAAAACATTAAATCTGCTTGGGTAACTCAGAATATATGTTGGCAAGGCAACATATCTCAGCTTGAACAGTAAACCTGCTATGTCAGAGGCTCTGCCACATATGAAAGAGACTTGGGTTTCAATATATCATGCTGAATTTACTTCTTTTCAGCCTTTCATGGCAAAGTATTTGATGTCTCTCCTTTCACTGTTGCAATCGATAGGGTGACCTTGTGTAAAAGTTTCCTGACCTTTGCTGTTGTAGGTATTGTTCTCTTAAAATGTAATTTAACTCTTTTTCTTTAGTCTGGAAATAGCACTGTAGAGACAGCAAACATGAGAGGGGGCTGGGACTTTTCCCCTGTTAACCTAAAGGCGAGAGGCAACATCCATCATCAGAGTTGGCTTCTAACCAGCTGATGTCAAGAAGCATCATCTGCTGAGGGTCTGGTTGGTTTCCCCAGTGCTTCCCCATAAAGATATCGACCCTGCCTGGTAAGGTAAATAACTCAAAAAGCCTTACTCTGGTGCTCACTCCAGTGCCATCACACCCAAGATTTTAGGACTGAGTGGCCTCCCTGGATTCACATCACTGGGATGTTGGTACCTCTTTGGCCCTATGAAGTTGTAACATCTCCAGGACAGAGAGCTTTAGCAAAGGCCTCGCACGTATTCCACACAATCTCAGAAAAACAAATAGGTGGAGACTTCCATGAAAAAAAAAAATGAATTGTTTTCAAACAGCAAGTCCCAAAGTGGAAGGAGATGGATTTTTCTTGTGACAGTGGGTGTTACAAAGCCAGACACGTTTTAGAGCTACGGCTGGATTATCCACCCCGGGATCTTTGAGAGCCTGGTTTGAATCACATTATAACCCTGTAATGCAAGTCACTTTTGTGAAAGCAAACTCACACTGTTATTGTCTGTTGTGCTGCTGTTATTACATCCCTCATTTGGGCTGTACATGGGTATTACACTGCATTAGTGATGCAGATGTGCACGTCGCCACTCACACCCAGACATTTGCACAGGATTATGGCTAAAATTCCTGATCCTACTTATAAAAAGCCCTACAAATCCAGATAGCTCCTTTTAAATCAGCAGCATTTATCCCACTGTAAATCCGGGGTGTAAATCAGAGCAGACTCTGGCTCAGATGCTCTTCAGCCACACCACCATAATGGGGCAAACCCTGGGCCTTGTACACATCAGTTCCCCCCCAAAACCCATCCCCATCGCATCATGCCCTGCTCAGCCCACTCCCCATCACTTTTAAAGCACCAGCTCAACTCTCCTCATCCAGAAACTCTCTGAAACAGAATAAAGAACTGGCTTTGGCAGCGCCGCCGCCGCCCCCACGTGCTTAAATATTGCTCACAGCTGAGTTATTCCGTGCTTCTTAGGAACTTCAACTGGCTTTCATGCTCAGTGAACTCATGAAAGGCAAGTATCTAAAGTCAGCAGCACTGAAACGATGAATTAGCACAAGGAGAAGGAGGCCAGTTGGGCGTTCCTTACAGTACATTACCTAGATGGTTGCCAGAGGAGCTGATTTAAAGTCACTGTGCTACACCTGAACGTCATTTATGGCTCATAAAAGGAAATCTGTGTTTAAGTAACAATAAAAGCAGGACTGCACTTTCTATGCAAGGAAAGAAGTAAACCCTTCCTCGCAGAGCAGATATATTTTTATTTGCCCAGCGCCTGCCTCGGGCTCGTGGAGGTGCTTTCAGCCAGAAAGCCCAAGAGCTGAGCAGGAGGAGTCGCTCCAACCTGGGTTATGTTTGATTTTTACTTATTTTCCACCCAAGCCTTAACAGTGAATCTGAGCTCCTGGCACAGGAGAGACCTGAACCCCCACGTACAACTGTAGCTGTCAGAGGAGCAAAGGAGATCCCCAGGCACGGGCAGCTGCAAAGCCACAGCAGGAAAAGCAGGGACCCTTCGGAACACAGAATCACTGAGGCTGGAAAACACCTCCAAGGTCATCCAGTCCAACCTGTGCCCCATCCCCACCTTGCCACCCGGCCCAGAGCACTGAGTGCCACATCCAGTCCTTCCCTGGACACCTCCAGGGGTGGGGACTCCAACATCTTCCTGGGCAGCCCCTTCCAGTGCTCAACCGCCCTTTCCATGAAGAAATTCTACCTGAATTCTTCCTGAACACCCCAAGTTCCAGAGTTGGGATGTTTGGCCAAACAAGGTGACAGCTGCCATCACATCAATCCCTCCAAGTCACAGTCACATCCATCTGCAAACTCCCATTTTCACTCACCTGTTATCCGCTGATAAATTCCCTCGTATCAGACTCGAAGGGGTTCATATCCACTATTTTGGTCTCAGTGCAAACACCATCTGGGGTATTGTATCACACAAAGCCATGAGGAAAGCTTCCTAGAACACAGACATGTTTTTTTCCTACTATACCTCTGCTACAGTTTGATTTTGGGGAATTTTTTGCACGAAAACAAACTCCCAATGAGAAATACGCAACGGTGACAAACTCCATCCTTCTGTCCCCCTGCACTGTTCTGCACTCCACCCATCTCCCACCCTCTGCCCAATACCACCCTTCTCACAGAGTCATGGCCACCTCGGGGCCCCCCACCAGTGCTGATCCCTGGAGAGGACCTTGTTCCCCCTTCCCTGGTCCCAGTGCTGCTGGTGTGTGGGGGTGCTGCCTTCCAGCTCCCCTTGTCCTTTCAAGGGCCAGGGAGACAAGGTGGGTGCTCAGACCCAGGTCTTTCCTTCCGAGGAGCTGGAAAGGACTTGTGTGTGTGCGATACAGTTGTTGGTCAAGGTCCTGACCTTTACCTGCTCTCTGTCTGACCCTGCTTTCGCAAAAAGGCACTGTCCCACCATGATCCACCTCACCAAGAGGCCTGGAGACCTTATCAGTCTGGTCTCTGCAGCAGGTCTGCAGGATCTCCCCAACACTCAGCACCACCCAGGGTATGTCCAGGGCTGACACTGTGCTGCGAATACCAAACTGCAGAGAGGAAAAAAAACATCCACGGGTTTCTGCCAATCCAAACCGGCTACAGCACCACGTGAAAACAACACACTGCCCGAGAGGGAACCTGAACTGAGACAGTTCTGCTGCTCCAAACTGAGCAACACCCCGCAGGTGGATGGGAAGGGGGTGCCAGAGCCGTACCCAGCACCTTTGGAGAGGACACAGAGGGATGCTGAGGCATGGGAAGCAATGCCCAGCTAAAGCATTTAAAATTAATTTCTCAGCATTAACCAGTTTTATCTGTCAGCTGACCCTTGAGGAGGCAGTAACAGAACACGGAGGAAGAAACAAAAACACAGTCAAAACATTTTGGCAGTTGGGATCGCAGGGAGATGAGGGCATGCTCGGATTTAACAGGCATGTAAGCCCAGCCCTCACAGTCAGCGCTGTGCCAGAGCTGTGAAACACACGCACCAGTGACGGCTGGGAGACATCATCGAGCCGACATTAAATACCTTGTCCTGAGACGGCCACGACTCAAGTGCTTTTCTGGCTTTAAAGCTCTACTTCACGGGTCCCACAGCGGCTGCAATCCTGCCCATGCAAACCATAAAGGGAAGAGGAGATAAAAAGAGATTTAGTGCTGTCAGGACCACTAACCCCCCCAGTTCCATCACAAGCACAACTCACGGAGGACTGAACCGGGATTAGTCCAAATATCCGCTCCATCTGCGCACTTCCACAGTTTTCCTCCAAGTGTTTATTTCTAAGCTGCAAAAACGCAGCTTTTCATCACTCCCAACAGTTTTCACCTTACCAATCCATGAGTTTCACCTTTCTCAGCCCTCCACAGATCTGCCCCTCCCAACCCCTCCCTGCTCACCACACACCAGTGCCGTCTCACACTCCTCCATCAGTGGTTTCTGGCCACTGCCAACAAACACCAGGAAAACACCGACTGACCCGTCTGCTCCTGCACCAAAGGACAGAGGGTGGCCTTGGGATTTCTTCTTTTTTGCTTTCTTTTTTTCTTTTTTTTTCCTGAGGAGGAGGAGCATGGCAAGTCAAAGCACTGGCAGGCACAGATTTTTTTTTCTTTTTTGCAGTCTTTATTTTACAAAAATAACTTACAAATAGAGACAACTCTCAGCAGTAAGATCATTCATTCTGTGCAGAAGGACACAGCTTGGTGAAGCAGGGGCACAGGAGTTAATGACTCTGACAATACTGTTAATTTTAACATGATGGCAGCTATATTACACTACATACATTTCATGCTCCAGACATGTGGGTGTGACACCACACAAAGCTACGGTCGATGAAGTGTGTCAGCCAGGGAGGATGCACCTAAGAGACCATTTCCATTCTAGTTATCAGCATCCTCTTGAAACCAAACGGCAATCTAACACTCAGACTACAGCACTCTGGATACACTCATCAGCAATATACTTCAAATACATGATAAAAATATATTTAACTTTCAAATACAATTGTATAAGGTACACCGAGAGCCAGAAAATAAAGTCTTGAGCTTTTAAATACAACACACTATATATAAAAACATATACAAGGAGACGAGAGGGAATCTACACGTGGAAGGAAAAGCTTATCCTGGAAATGTGTGTTATTTGTGGTACACGATGGCTTTGTCTGCTAGGAAGTCATTTCCATTTGCATAGTGTTGCTGAGAAGTCCAGACTGGGCTAGGAGGAGAAAAGGTTTTAACTGTGGTACCACTTCCACTTTGCAACTGATTCTACTCTTAAATTACACTTCGCTCTCTCTTCTGTAGGCTGGAATTCATGCCCCGTTCATAACAAGCACATTGAAAGGAGGGGGTTAAAAAAAAAAAACAAACAACAAACCACAACACACAAGGAAACACCGGGTCAGAGAGTCAGGGGGGTTTCTTCGTGGGGTTGCAGTCATTTGGCATTTTGCTCCAGAGCAGAGTACTCTGCTTCCGACACCCTGGAAGCGTCGATGAGTTTAGTGAGACCTGTTTTGGCAGAGTACTTGAAAATAAAGGCTTTCATGAGCTCGTATCGGTAGTTGCGGTTGATGAAGCTGTACAGGATGGGGTTGACGCAGCAATGGACTAGAGAGAAACACTGAGTGATGTGGAGAGTGGCGTACAGGAAGTTCTCCATGTGGCAGCTGAAAGGGATGAAGTGAAGGCTGTAGAAGATGTCAAGCAGGACAGCCACGTGGTAGGGCAGCCAGCAGACAAGGAACACCACCACGTAGGAGAAGATGATCTTCCCGTTGCTCTTCCGCTCTTGGTCGCTGGAGGCAGAGATGGTCTTGGCAAGGAGGAAGTAGAAGACAGCAATGATGGGAAAGGGGATAAGGAAGCCCAGCACGACGGAGATGAGCTCCATGCCGATCAGCCACTCTTTGAAGCTCTCCTCCGGGTAGACGGGACGGCAGTAGGTCTCATTGCTGGAAGATACCGTCTTGAGGTAATAGGTGTCTGGGAGAGAGGCGGAGAAGGCCAGGAGCCACACCAGGATGCAGATGCAGCGACGGATTATCTTCTTCTTGCGATTGCTGGAGTTGGTGAAATAGGCCACGGACAGGTAGCGGTCCACGCTCATGCAAGCCAGGAAGAAGATGCTGCTGTACAAGTTGATGGAAAATATAAGGTGAGTTATCTTGCACGTGATCTCTCCCATGTGCCACTGGTTATGCTGGACGAGGGAGACGACCCACACAGGCAGGGTAATGACGACGCACAGGTCGGCGATGGCCAAGTTGAAGATGTAGAGGTGGGTTTCATAGCCAGTCATTTTGGCTTGGAGGTTGACCCACACCACAACCGAGTTGGCCACCAGCCCTATGACAAAGATGAAGATGTAGAAGAAGGACAAGGTGTAGAGCAGGGCGCTCTTGTTGAGCGTGCTGGGGCATGTTGTCGCGTCCACCGTGATGCAGTCGCCGTTGCTGCACGTCCAGTTGATCTCCGTCAGGTTGGCTGTTTCCAGGAAATCAAGGATGGATGTCAAATCCAGCGCGCTCATGTTCGCTCAGTTTGGAGTTCCAGTGACCTGTGGGCCAAACAGGATCGAAAGAAACGACACGAGTTAACAGGTATTTCTGCTGCCATTTTGTACCGCAAAGCACACACAGGACACACCATTTCAGTCACATCCTACTCCTGTCCACTAAAAAAAGCAAAACAACCCAGACAATTCGCAAAACTCAGCCGTGTTGACCAAAGAGGAACAGCGTTATTTTTTTTCTTTTTTGTGTCTTTTTCTTTCTTTTTTCCCTTTTCTTGCAGCTCACGTCTGACATCACCAGGTTGGCCATCATCCCCGGGTGTGAAATCCGCAAAGTACACCGTGGCCAAATAAATGTCAGGCGACTAAATCTGTCTTCTCCAGCATAAATGATGATACTATTGCTTTCAGCAGGGGAATCTTTAAGCCACTTTATCTGCACTCCCTCAAGCGTAGTAGAATTGATCCGGCTGATACACGGTACCGTAAAACATTTACCACAGGCTCTGGGCAGCATCTTGTCAAGCCCAGCTCCAGCTGCATCAAGACGAAATGGGAAACTAAGGGCTTTGTATCTCTATCCAATTTTAAATTTAAATTCTGCTCCATCCTCCCCCCTTCTATTGAGTTCTGTTTTACAAAGTATCCCCTGCATTTAATGATTATTACACAGCTTTGAGGAAAAAAAAAAAAAAAAAAATCAGAGCTTGACTGCTGAGTAGGTCTGCTGGACTTAAGTTTTCTTTTTAGAAGAGTACTTTGATTTAAAAACACTCCCCCATCATAGTTGGCTCCACAACTACCTGTTCCCCACCCTTTTGCTTTTCTACATCTCCTTTCCTTGCCTCTTTTGCGCTTTCTTCTACCTGCAGTGGAAAGCAAGGGGTCCTTTTTTAACTTCCTCACCAGCAGAAGGAAGGGACCCCAGCAGGCTCTCATGGCTTAGGCAAAATCGAAAGCAGGGCTCCTAATTGCTGCTGTGCTTTTTGGGGCAGCTTAAAAACGCTGTCCCTGCCACTGGGACCCTCCCACCTCACAGGGCCCACAGTACCACCCCCAGCAACAGCCAGCTGCCTTGGCTCGTGACCACCGTGCTCCAGGCAAACAAGCTCTGGAGCGCCCTTTCTTGCAGGCCCTGGCTTGGGACACACCAAAGGGAAGATGGAGAGATGGGTTTACAAGGGATGGATCCCACCTTGATCCCTCGTGGCTCCACCTGAGGTGGAGCACCCCCAGTCTCCACCACGGACGCTTCCAGCATCCCGAACAATGATCCCTATGCCCACAGCCCCAGCAAGGTGAGGTACCCACTGATGCTGCCCCAGCATGACCGAGTGGCCAGAGAGCAACAGGGATCTCCAAACATCCTTGATCCCACCACAGCACCTCCTGGTGGGGCCTACGGGAGCACGGAGGGGAGAGCGAGCAGGGAGGAGCTCGGAGAGGCTCCCTCTTCTTGTCCCCTCTCCCAGAAAAAGGGATTTGGTTGACACAGCACCTCTCGCTCCCCCATCTGCATAATTGGCTCTTCCCAAAGGTCCCGCCCTCCTGGCCTGCCAGGGATACAGGCTGGGACGAGAAGGGAGATAAGGGGGAGATTACAGGGAGGACTCAAGGCACTATTGTCCCAACAGAGGGGAAGCTGGTGGCACTAACAATGAGGGGGGCCATGCACACATTCAGGGGAGATCAAATCTCTCCACAGATGGGCCCAAATCGGCCCCGCGAGGAGATCTATCCTATGGCTTTCACCCTGCTGGCCTGACGAAAGACAGAGCTGAGATTCAAACCAAATTAAGCACGGACTTTGCAAAACACTGGCTAAACAGGGAGCTGTGACACTGGCAGCTTTCTGTCCTGGGACAGACCATCCTCCAGGGCAGAAGGGCTGATCCTCCACCCCAAGAGACACAGGCCCCCCTCACCTGCAGGCAGCTGGGATGTGCACTGCCCAGGCACAGATCCCCTGGATACTTGCTTCATCCAGGGACTCCCAGTGGGAAATAGGGATGGGTCTCCTGCCAGACCTCACCCAGGGTCCCACCGCTACCACTGTGTCCCCAGCACAAATCCTTTCCAAGCCTCTCATGCACAGGGGGAAGCAGCACCATCCCCAAGTCCCTGTATCTCAAAACCCTGCAGCAACTAAAGGAAACTCCTTAAAAGCCAGAAAACTCCAAGTTCCGTGGCACAGATCACCAGTTTCTGCTGGTATTTGGGAGCAGCAGAACAAGCAGAGCAGGAGGAGCACCGAGCTAACCCCATAACTGCCCACAGAAGCAGCACAGATGGGCCTGAACTTATTCTGGGAAGGCACATGGTCCAACAAGGGGAGCAGGCTCATTCCACATCTCAGGACCACAGCTCAAACCAACCTCCAGGACAGGGCTGTTACCTGCCACTGCCAAGCCTCCAGCACATCCCTCATGGAGAAAAAACTCAGACTTGGCTGTGGGGTGTCAGATTCTAACAGAGAGGCACCAACAGGGCAGCAGAAAGCCCCTGAAGCCTGGGATCACATCACGGCCAGCAGCGAAGGAGAGGGAGCACCACCAGCCCAGCTGCTCGCTCAGAGCCACACTGGGGATCTCCCCAAACACCAGCGATGCTCAGCCCAAATCCCAGCCTGTCTCCCGTCCAAGAGGAAGGCTGCTGCA
Source organism: Myiotriccus ornatus (assembly GCA_036023395.1). NCBI lineage: Eukaryota > Metazoa > Chordata > Aves > Passeriformes > Tyrannidae > Myiotriccus > Myiotriccus ornatus. The sequence continues at coordinate 4,364,444 of JAYRBT010000002.1, forward strand.
CGCACGTGCATCCATCTATCTGTGCATCCATCTGTCCGGGGCCGGCCGCCCTTCGCGTCCCCAGCGCGGCCATAAAAACCCGACACCGCCCGGCCTCCCAGGCTCCGAGCCCCGCTGGGGAGGACGGCTCTACCCCGAGATTACAGCCCTACCGGCAGCGCTGTAGCCTGGGATTAGCTGCTGTAACCCGAGCTCTGACTCCCACCCAGATTAGCTTGGAGGTGTAGGGGGGAACCCACTAGACAAACTCAATAAAGCCACTCTGTGCTCCTAAAAAAATACCTTCAGCGCTCTCTACAGACAGCACAGTATCCGAAAAGCTGGCGAAGGCAGCTGGGGCTGCATTTTCTGTCCACGGCGCTGCAAAGCTCTTGCAGGCCATCACCCCCTCACCCGGCAGGCACGAGTGCTCTGTCCAGCCACTGGAACTGGCAGAAGTTATGACACGAAGGAAAGGGGACACACATGAAATCCTGCTCCAGACACCCAGAGCTGCCCCTGGGGCTGCAGCCTGCAGGACGGCAACCCTCCTCATCCCACCTCCTGCCAGGACTTGCTGCAGGCTGGGAAAAAGAAACAGGCACAAGCATCCCTTCCCAGGAGGGCAGCCCAGCACCGTGTGGCAGTGTCCAAGCCCTCAACAATTTAGGGAAGTTCTCAGCACCCCACCTGCCACCCAGAGCATCCTACAGCCCGGTCCTGCCCGCACTCAGAGCTGCCTCCCAGCTGCTCAGGGGTGTGGGCAAACTTGGCTTTGCCCTTGCTGAGTGGAGAAGGAAACGAGCTGTGCCAGGAACAGTCAGGATGGCCGGGCGGGTCGTCACCCACACACCTTCACCGTTCCCACGTCAAAGGAGAAGCGTGGTCCCTTCTCCACGCCGTGTGGCCTCCACAAAAGGACACCCAACACCCTCCAGGGGCTATGCGAGACTGAGCCCAGCACATTTAAACCCTTCTGCAGTACCGAGTCGGAAAAACAAACACTAGCGGCGGGGGAAAGCAGCGTCCGACGGAGCTGCGGGTCACACCCGGAGGGAACCCAGAGGGGAGCGGTGCTCCTGCCGGTCCCTCGCCACGGGGAAAACAGGTGGGGGGCGAGAGGAGGAGGCTCCCCCCACCCAGGATGGGGGGACGGGACGGGACACAGCCGGGGAGGCTGCGGGGGCTCGGACCTGCGGACGGGGGCCAGGCTGGGGACCGGGACACCCGCGGGGCCAGACCACCCCCCCTCGTTCCCCCCCGCAACCCGTGCGGGGCTCGGCAGGGCTGCCCCTCTTACCTCCCGTGCCGGGGGAAGCGCTGGCGGAGCGACTGAGCGCGAACCGAGCGCCGCCGCTTTATGGCCGCGCCGAGGGGCCCGCCCCGGGGGCGGCTCCGCCCGGCACGGCCCGGCCCCGGCTCGGGGCACACCCGCACCCGGCTGGGGGCACACCCGCACCCGGCTGGGGGCACACCCGCACCCGGCTCGGCACAGACCCGGCTCGGGGCACACCCGCACCCGGCTCGGCACAGACCCGGCTCTGGCTCGGGCCAGACCCGGCGC